>LJJS01000212.1:0-17358 GCA_001447215.1 Diaporthe aspalathi
TATCTCTTATTAATTCCCCTTATCGACCACGTGACTTTCTAACAAATAAAATAATAATAAAATAACATTAATTAATTTTAAATATTATAAATTTAATTTAATTTAATTATTTAAAATAAAAAAATATATTAATAATATATTATTTATATTTATTAATAATACTTTAATTTAAATGTTTTTTAATAATGATATTACCCGGTGTAGGAAGGTTTGTGTGACTTCTTGGCTTTTCTGCTAAAGCTGGCCTGTGGCGCAGCCTTAAAGTACCCCCACTCAGAGCTGTTGTAGTGTACCTGTGGCTTCCCCGCACGCTCGGCCCGGGGCCTTTACGCCTAGGACAAAGCCGTTATCCACACAGCAGGTCGACCATGGCATTCGCTATCAACATCATCGAGTCTCCATCGCCATCAAGACATGGCTGGCGCCCTGCCGCGCGCGTTTCGTCTCCAGACTCTCGAGGAATATGTGACGAGCTATGGTGAGGTATCGCAGCATATCCACTATGACTACCGACCGCGCACCACGGCGAAGGGAGCTGTGGCGAGGCCCGAGCATCGACTGGCACCCGACATCATCCGGCCCTGGAGCAGCTTCGATGGAGAACAAGCCGTGCTCTGGAATGCCGTCGCCCAGTCTATGTCTGGAGGGTCGGCGACGTTTCCTTGCCACAATCACATTGTCGAGACCGGCCACGAGCTCGCCCTCGTCGACTGCGAAGCGGCGGTCCACCTGTGCGACACTGACCTTATCCACAAACCCGTCTCCCGCATTCTAGGCTTCATCGGCAGGAATGCCGAGATCAACTCGAGTCTTTCTCGTGCCCTTAGTATAGCCCTTGGCACGCAGCCTCTTGAACTGGGGCATTGCTTCTTCTTCACCCATAGAAACCAGGTGAACGAGTAATGACCCCCTTCTCCCGAGCGCTGCATTTCAGCTGCTGATAAGTTCGGACAGCGTCATCCCTCAGATCGCCGGATCCAAAAGGAAACCCGACAGCGATGCGATTGCCGATCGACGCGGTAGCGACCAGCAGCCTGGACAGGCGCGTCTACACATGTCGCGAGAAGCGGTCGAGCAATACTTCCGCGCTGGACCGACGGATGGTTTCTGTAACTTTAAGGGGGACACAGATACCCGCCGTATACTCTTCGCGTACGAGCTTAAAGCGCCACACAAACTTCCTTGGCGAATATTACAAAGTGCGGGATTGGCAAACAATGACCGGGCCTTTGATGCCAGGCAAGATATCTGGGAGAGGCCAGATGATGAAGTAGCTGGCGACATCAGAGACGACAACAGCGGGAATCGGGCCGGCGATCGTATCGGTCAAGACGAAGAGGACGACTCAGACCCACTCTCTGCAACTGCCGGCGTCATCACACAGCTGTACGATTTCATGATCAGAGAGAGGCTACGATACGGATATATCAGCACATCGGACAGCTACGTCTTCTTGCGCATTGATCTGGAGTCTCCGACCATTGTGGAATACTACACGGCCCGCCGGCCTCAACCGGGTGATGAGCTGCCGCATCTGCGAATGCTCCCGCTTGTGCGCATCACGCTTTTAGCGCTGCTTTCTCTTGCCCGTGGAGGTGCCATACCCGCCGACACTGCCACGCGTGCGACGAAAGAGGGCAGCCGATGGCCGGTGATCAGGAGAGCGATGACCGAGACCACGGAGGCTGCTTCATTGACCCACAATGTCGGACGCGAGTCGACCGGTGACAAATCCTTCCAACAGTCGACAGGGTCTAACACATCAGGATCCGCTGCTGATGGTCTGGTCCAAACCCGCTTGCAGGCCGGCCAGAGGATCACCAACAACCCAGCTAAGAGAAAGCATGACGACGAAGATGAATTACTTGAGGCTTTTGGCATGGCCTCGAACAGAGTTTGGGGCTATGATGAGAACAATGAAAGACTGAATAAGCGTCTCAAGACCAGTGACGACCTCCGAGAGGCTTCAGCTGCAGTTTCCCTGCCGACACCTCCAGCACTTCCCCATTCTCCACTTGGGCCGTCGCTGCCCCCGCCTCCGAGATCCATCGTCAAGCTGAACGACCCAAATGATCCTGAAGTTTTTAGGCGGGCGCCTTACTGTACTTCGCGCTGTATTTTTGGGGTTATTCGTGGCGGATCTCCTGACCTAGACTGCCCCAACCGCGCCAGCCACCCTGTCCAACACCCTTCTACTTCGGTCTTCCGCGAGCTCCTCCGCCATCAACTCGCCGAGGGCCCGTCTTGCCATGTGTTATGGGTAGGATGGTCGGGGTCTACAGCAACCATTTTCAAGATTCGACTTGCGTCGCTCGGGTATGTTCTCATTGCTAAGGCTAGCAGCAATCGAGCCGCACTCCGCACCGAGAGGCGAAACTACCGCAAATATTTAGTTCCAGCCCAGGAAAGCGGTGCCGTACCGCCGTGCCTTGGCCTACTCGATCTTCCTGAGCCGTGGCAAGATCCCGATGTGTACTCAGACCACCTTGGCCATGATCTTACTTGTTGCCTCTTATTGGGCTGGATCCCAGGGCAGCACCCCCAAGACGCGCTTTCTTCCAGTGTTGGCGCCTCGTCGGGACACAACTCTTCGTTATCGCCCTGTCAGAAGGAACAAAAGCAGCGGGCTAGAGCAGCACTGCGTTCTTCCGTTAGGGCGGCCTTCGAATCCATCCACAGTCTGGGATTGCTACATGGCGATGCAGCACTACGCAACTTGCTCGTGGAGTCTTCACATCTGGAGGGGCCTTTCCGAGCTAGACTGGTCGATTTCGAGGCGGCCAGAACTTGTGACAAGCGGTGGGAAAGGCTACAACAAAAATGGCGGCGGAGGCGGCCGCGGCGGGTCCCGACTGATGATAAGGAGGGTCTCTTTCAAGTGGCCTGCGAACAGGAGATCACACAGTGCCTTGCTGAGGTCGATTTGCTGTATTGAAGTAGATTGAGACTGATCTGTTGGCGAGTGTGCTCAATAGCCAATTTCACTAAACATCTCAAGGAGGATGCTTTCATCAGGGTGATTATGTGCCATGTGCAGAACATAAGGGAGGCTTATCTTAAAGATTCATACATGCATAAATCCCAACCGCTGTTCGACCGTCTCGGGGTCTCCACCCAACACTACATCAACACGACGGAGGTGCTCACTCACCTGGGACTCTAAACAACATTGAAGTGTGCCCGGTACGATGGATATCACGGCAGATCTGCGAACAAGCGCATGGAACGTCCATTTCGTGGTCGGAATTCGCACAATCGCTGGCGCCTACCAGCTCGACAACTTGCTCAGCGTGCTGATCTATGCCTGCGATTCTCACAACCGGAAGGTGATTGGCAGGCTGTACTCCTGTTAATGGAGACATCTCCGCTAAGCACAACCGGCATAGGCAACGTTTGTTATTTCAAAGGGCATTTTACGATTAACAATTTACCTTTTACCATTCTTATTAAGACCGATTTCCGGCCGTTCCTATCGCCTTCAATTGGCTGCCATATGGAGACTCCGGTGGCTAGCTACCTGGGCCTTATACTCCCTTCGGTACACCCATCTCGCAGATCCTCGGCCGTAAATTCCGTGGTGTCGTGATGGACGCTCGACAGCGAACACGTTGGCCCTGGGACTTAACCGGTCCGCGTTACATGGAATCGCTTGAGGTGATGGTCAAGACGCGAGAAACTCAGGGCGCGGAGCCCCAGTGAGAAGGATAGGCTGGCTGCAGGTACTCGGTGTCGAGACATCCTTTTTGAAAATCCCAGGATATGTCCCCCATAAAAATCATGCTGTTACTCCGTCATGCCCCCAAAAGGGTATCCGCGTTCATGCCCGCGTCGTATCAAAATCAAAGTTGTATCGCTCCCGGTCCCGTCGTCTCCTCCGCTCTTGTCCCCGCGCAGGCCATCACAAACGCCTCCTCCTGACCTTCGGAGCCGAAGCGTTGGCGTGGACGTGGCGGCCGTGGACGCCGCCGCTCAGACGGCCGCGGCGCTACTTGAAGCAGTTGAAGCGGCCGAGGGAGAAGCGCCAGGGCCCGCGGCGGACGCCGTGGCGGTCTGCGTGGACGCTCGTGCCGAAGTGCTTCCCGCCGAAGCCTTTTGAGTAGAAGAAGGGCATTTTGTGTTTGGTTTGTCTTGTGGAAGAGTTGCTGGTTGGAGGTCTTGTCAGAGGTCTGCTAGGAAGGCTGGAGGTTAGAGCTTGTTTGCTGGTAGTTGGTGTATTCTATGATTTTGAGCGAGCGGAGCAGCGTACCTTTTTGTATTGGGGATGACGTTCGTACGTTAGGTGGGTGTTTTGCCAAGAAGATAGGACTTTAGGTTCTGTGGTGCGAATGAAGTAACAGAGGTTCTTACCAAATCGTGCAGGAAATGTGTATGAGGACGGACGTGTTATTAAAGGCTGCAGGACGTTGGAGGAGGTTGGTCGCAAGGGTGGTCGGCGTCGTTGAGGCAGCCCGTTTCCATGGCGGCGGTGGCTGGTTGCGTCATTGTGAAGCAAAGCAGGGAAGCTTTGTTCCCTGCACGATGGCGACGGATCGCCTTGGCAGGTATGACCAGCATCACGAGGGGCGGTTGACCATTAATTAGACACGGGCGATGCTCAACTGGCGCATATTTCAAATGTCTTTGCATGCGTAGAAAACAAATACCGCATCGAAGTCTAACTGCGATTCGTGTGTTGTCGAGCGTGGTTGTGAGTGAAGCCACACCATCACCACTTGAGCAGCGCTGATGGAGATGTTAAGATGGTAGGTACACCGCCACTAACAACACAACACTTGGCATCACAAGTGCCGTCCTTGGACTTTTCTCTTGACTGCCCTAGCCCTCTTGGCCGTGCGACGCATTCCAGCCACATCTGCAGCCAGCTGGCTCAATGACTTAGAGCCGGAGGAGACTCGGTGGATTTTCACACTCACTTGAGCAACTCAAGGTCGCCAAGATACAAGCTAAACACATAATGGCTGACAAGTTATGAGCTTAAGTGCGGAATAAAAGCAAATCTACTATAGGGTCCAAGTGGACCCATAGGCATCACTGAATAGCTCGCTCAGCATCAGTCTTCATAATGCGCCGTCCAAGGGGCCCCGTTGCCCTGAGCAAGCCAGGCCGCATTGAGCATCTTCTAGCCTTTTTGAGAGCCCAAATACTATCCGGTTGATATCAAAACTGTCTTGCATCTACGGTAAGTATGGGATTATCACGGTGGGACCAGCTATTTTGGATTCTCAAATGCATCAAGTGCCGTTATAATTAAAAGTCTCGGTTCAGGGCCAAAACCTTCTCATAGGTCTAGAGAGTGTCTGTCTTTAGGGTAAATAAAATACCGCGCCTCGCTCAACAACACTTTGCCCGTGACCCGCTCGGACATGTCGTGCCCTCAGGATCCGCCACACAGTCCCGGAACGTCGGGAACGCATCAGTCTGATCATCCACGCACTATGGTAACGAGGCATTAGCGTCATTCTTACTTATTTGGGCTGAGTGTGAACTTACACAGAATGTGTTCTTGTCGATGTTCTCGCACGCTCCGACGCCTGCTGCGCCAGCGTCGCAGAACTCGGCAGTGCTGGTGGCCGCGATGGCCGAGATCAGGGCGACGATTGTGAACTTCATTGTCGAAATGTAGAAAGTATTAATTAGAATGTATGGAGCAGTTGCCAAAGAGCCAGCCTTTGAGTAAATTTTGCTTGGTTGTTCGGTATTATGTGTGAAGCATATACGTGAACCGATCGAGTTGGCAAGACTCAAGGTTCGACTCCTTGGTTTTATACCGGCGATTGCACCAGTCAGTTGTCTCTACGGAGCAAACAGAGCGTCCTGCCCCTGGGGTTTCAGAGGGAAAGTTGAATCAGCTCATGATCGTTCCCTGACCGCCAAGCCCTGCTGGGCATCCCTATACAGATGTCATTCAAGCATAAGGAGAATGTGGCGAGTCATTAAACCATAGCTATGGGCCTTTAAATATGCAAAGACCCCAGCGCACAATAGAAACACCATGGTTCAGTCGCCGACACATGTTTTAGAAGTCCAATGCTGACTCAAGCGCGTCTCAATTGTACGTCCTTCGCAGAAGTGTCACCGGGGAGAATTGCTGCTCTACGAGCAGCTGCTCAGACATCTGCAATAGCTTCCACATCTATAACCCTGATGGGACTCAGTCGGGGTTGGAAAAGTCCCGACAATAATCATCCAAAATGATAAACATGGGGCCATTCTCAGCCTCCACAAATCTGCAGTATGCTACAGGAGTTGCACCTCCTGTAACTGCACCTTGCCAGATTCAATATCTCCCCTCAGGTCCCCGGTATATACCATCAAGTCGTGCACATAAGCCTGGCCAATGTACTGCCAGCAGTTCTCGATTCCGTGTACTCCATGTATCTTTCGCAACACAACCGGTACCTGCATTCCTATTACATTATGTACCTCATCGCCGGCTCTAGTGTGCCCGGGACCTAGCCCAAGACGTCCGCATGACGTCGAAAACAGTCGTCGGCCATTACAGAAACTGTTGCGGGTTTTGATGTAGGCGTCATGGCCAGGCTGTCGGGGGTCTGGACACGCCGAGAACTCCCCAGCTGTTAGTGTCAGATGAAAAAGCTGATCAGTTGCAGGTGTGCAGTTTCTGGTGTCAATTTGGGCATTCCCTTGGCGCAGCGATTCGAACAAGCTGCGCCACTTCGAAAACCGAGATTCCTTGCTGACTTGAGCTTTGGTCTGCGCCACGAGCTCATCTATGCCAAGAAGTCGGCCGGCATCCGATACCACGGAGTGCATGTTTCGGAGTACTTGGACGCGGAGAAGGTAATTCCGGACCTTCGCCTCCGGGTCGCCTTCTAGACGGTGAGGCGGTCCGCCAGTAAACGTCGGGCGAGTTCCGGCCTCAGGTATCGTGATCTGCAATCCAGCCGCTGCCTTGCAGACCCTGTCGGAGTCAGATCCCGGAAGTCCTGTCCAGAATGGCCTCCCTTGTAACCCTGCGCGTACTGCCAGCGGGTTCATGAAGGCTGGACACCAAATTGGAACGAATCCTCCGGTGTTCCCGATGTCGGGTTCACGGTCAGGGTCACCTCCTCGGGCACACTCAGAGAGACTGACCACCACCAATGTCCGGTATCTATGTATATGCTGCCGGGCGAAGCGGATACTCAAATCGCTAATAGAGCCTCCATACTCGGGGGAAACAAGGTCCGTAGCATCCATCGCAAGCCCCAGAAAGGCAAAGACTTTATCCCGGGGGTCGCTTGAGCGCCTTGAGCGTAGATTGTAGACAAGTGACAACAGATCCGTCGCTGAAGAGCTCTTAGTGTCGTCGGTGGGCGAACTCACAGGCCCTGATGTCTTGTTTCCAAGGGAGTCTCTGGGACTGGAAGTGTTTCTAAGCGGACGAGAATCCCTCCAGTCTTCTTTAAGACTCCGTAATGATTTGAACTGTTCGACATGAGCCCAGCGGTGCGGAAAGACTGGTAGGTTGATAGCCAGATCAGCCATGTGACAGAAAGTGCGCCAATCGAGTGTGGTGTGGCCACATTGGATCTGAACCTGGTCGGCCAGCACGAGTTCCTGGACCACCCAAATCCTTGTCCACCATGTCTTGCGGAGAAGGCCAGCCACGGCATGCGCAAAGCCGTAATGCACGACCGCCATCCTGGCTTCGCCCGGGCACTCCCTCAGCCGCATTTCCCGCACGGCGTGTCGAAGCCCGTAAGGCTCGGATGGCCCAAGCCAGACAACGACCCTCGAGGCCAGCGAGAAAATCCGACCCATCAGGACTACCTGGGAGCTCCGTTCTTCCAGGTCGTTCTGGTTTATGGCCAGCGCGTCGATCCACAACACCCTCGGCGTGTGCGTATAGCGGAGGTGAGAGAGAGCCTGGAACAGAGAGTCCGAGACATCGAACCAAGCGCTGTTGACCGTGATGGCCCGCTCCGCAGTGACGGGTCCCAAACGTACGAAAGAGCTTCAAAAGAAGGCAGATCCGGACCTGGGAGATTCAGCTCAGATAAGACACAGCGAAGAAGTGTATGCCGTCTTCCTGGCGACAAATATACCAGGCGAATTTTCGTGACACCGGAATCAGAGGTCTCGGGCAACAGTGAGACGTACCGGTACCCCTTTCCGCGCAGGCTTTTCCAAGTCTCTAGCTTGCTGGCATGGTATTCGCTCATGCTGAAGGGTCGGCGTTGTTGCTCTCGGTCAACCTATCATCGTTGAAAAAAGCATGAACCGTTGCTCTGGTTTTTGATTGTGAGTCGGTAGGGATCTGATGATTACCGAGAAACATTGTTCCGTATCCGTAATAAAGTACCAGGTAGGTGAAGCTGGACACGATCTCCACAGCATGTTCCAGGGTCGACACGCCTTTGTGGATTTGCATCGCGATATGATCCCCTATCGACGAGTTGGTCATGGTCCAAAGTGCTCGAGACAATACGTGTTGCCCCACGTGCATGCAGGTGCTATCGCCAATCTGCATGTGCTCTGGCAATACAGCGGCAATAGTCGAGTCCCATACGACAAGGAATACGATAACGAAAACCCTTAGCATGGTCGCCATAAAGAAAATTGGAGAAAAGACCATAACCCAATATAATAGTACCATTGGTATAAGGATTGGGCAAACAGCAAATATCAACATGGCGACACAGCTGCACGCGTGCGCCCGTTGGAAAAGTCGATTCAGAAGACTTCCGAGAAGTCCTGTGGCTGCAAGAGGGCCACGTTTAATTTGGCTCTGCAGAATGATGGCTGTAGATGAGAGAATGATGGTTACGGGACCGGCTAGCATAATGAGTTGCAACACCCAGATCAGAGCATTAAACCTCAAGAGCACAGCAATAGACTTCAAGATAGCCCAAATCGTGAATACTTGGCGTTCGATTTTGAGGAGGAGCCATTTCCCTATCCCCATTCTGAGGCCGGAAGAGCAAGACAACTGAAAACCACTGGGTGCTTGAGGCAATTATTCAAGTATGGGTGTTGTAAATTGTGGACCCAGTCAGCTCTAGATGAGATATTCTATAGTGGCCTTCGAAACAGTTTTCTTGACCGTGAGGCGCGGAGGTCTATGATCGGACCCTGAATATAAGCCTCAGGACGAAATCCCTTCGTGTTGATGAATACCTATTAGAGGGGGGGGGGGTGAGGCTGAGTTGATGATTGACTTTTCACGACGTGGTGACACGAGGAGGAAGCGGAGAAACATTGACTGGTTCTATGTTGGTACCTTGGGCGATGGGGGCCCAGGTTCCCTGGACACCTTATCAGCGACCAATTAATTGCTGTGTTTAAGTGGGGAGAAACGGCACAGAAACGGAGTGCTTGGCTTGCGGACATTTGACTGTAAGATGACATCTTACGCATCTGAGTTGGTGTACATACTTAAGTAGGTACCTAGGTAACCTACACCGGATATGTTTGTAATCGGTCATGGTATCCCCCGCAGCCTGAGAACTGTCATGAGGAGAATAGTTGCTAAGGTTCCAAAGGCAAAGGAAATGCGTGCTCTTAATGCATGCTACCTACTAGTAGTTAGGTATTTTGCGTGAGGGCCAACGGCGAGGTTGCAGGGTGGTTGTGAGGTTGCGACTTGTTCAAGTAATCCCCATTGCTTGAAATGACACAACTTGGTATCTTTATGTTCAAAAAATCAGTTGCAGCGAGCTTGCCCTGCAATTACATGCTGACTGCGAAAAGCCTCTCTGATGCGATCCCGGACTTGGACAGATTTATGGTCAACCTCTCACTGCTCCCGTACCTGGTGCCAACATCAGTCTGCTTACACTCAAGTGCTCCGGCTCCGGGGCTCAAATTGAAACCTTATATCCGACCAATTGTGAAGGGTTCAGCCAAGAAGAGACCGGAATATTGGTATATTGCATCCTCGCTCTGAGGTCAATATTAGTTTCAAATGGACCTGTTAATCCTAGGATATGTTCCAATCCGAGTAGGGGTATAAGTTACTGCAGAGGTTTGAAGGCAAATCGCTCCCGCAGATATATACTACTTAATTCGGTTAGCGTCCGCGGAAGCCAACCCGAAAGGGCATCTTCTTTCTCAGGATCCACCCCTTTTTGGCGGCTAGCTGAGTCTGCCGGACTTCATGTCCCTCCCGTCAGCCAGAACAGCTGCAAGACACACTTTCACCAAGAACACCTATGCCGTGGCCCATTCCGAGCAATGGAGATCGTACCAGAGGTGAAAGCCTGCGAGTCGTGCGCGAAAGCCAAGCGGAAGTGCGGAAAGGAGAGCCCGCGCTGCCACCGCTGTGCGTCACGGGACCTCGAGTGCATATATCCTCTCCCAACCAGGCCAAGCGCCTTTGTACGGCTCCAGGACGTACCGGCGGAATCCTCTGTCCCAGGTTCCAGCCCTGTTCCCACGCTGGCAAAGGAGCCTGGGGGGCCGCTGGATATGTGGGACCCAAGCGTGATGCTCTCGTTTGGGTCTGCGTCCGAGTTTGACGCAATACACACGTCCACCTCAGACCTCGAGTTGGCCCGGCCATCAACTCTTCTCCTTTGCGACAGCACACCTGCGAAGCAACTTAATACAGACTGGTTCATGTCCCCGGAGTCGTGGAAAATCGAGTACGATGTGACGCATTATAAGGACCCAGCCCCTTCTTCACCCTACAGCCGCGTCGCCCTCAAAACGTTTCTCACAACGGGACAGAAGTTGATGTCGGACTGGATCTCGACTGGCGGCAACACATATATCCACAAGCAACTATACTCCTTCCGACTCCCAAGATGCGTGCAAGACGCGTATACGGCGATCGCCCTCTACCTATTAAGGACGGAAGAAAACGAGGACATGGTCAACCGGACCATCCAGGACCGGTCGGCGCAGCTCCTCCAAGATGAGGAGGGGCACAAGACCTCCAGCAGCCTCGACCCCTTCGGCCACCTGGCCAGGGTACACGCCCTCCTCATGTACCAGAAAATCTGCCTTCTCGACGGCGACATCCGGCTCCGCGCCCTCGCGGAGGAGCGCATACCGATAATGATGGCATGGCTACGGCAGATGCTCGAGAGCATCTCGTTCGCCGCGCAGCTCACGCCGCCGGGCCAGAACGCCGCCATGACGGCCGCCCGGGCGCTCGGCCTCGGCATCGCAGAGGCGATGGAGGCGTCCTCGTCGACGCCGGGCTCCTCGGTGCCGGCGAGCCCGGCGGCCAACACGTGCAGCAACCTCAGCTCGCAGGAGGAAGTGCTGTGGCACGCGTGGGTCTTTTCCGAGTCGGCGCGGCGCACGTGGCTCTTCGCCCACGGGCTGCACACCGTCTACGAGGTCATGCGCAAGGGGTGGACCCTGTGTTCCGGCGCGCTCAGGTTCACGACCGCGTCGGGCGTCTGGGACGCGGAGTCGAGCTATGCCTGGGGCAAGATCTGTGTGGGGCGCGACGTGAGGCTCAGCACGCCGGCTGAGGTTGAGAATATGTTAACGGACGCCAGGCCGGAGGATGTTGACGAGTACGTCAAGTCCTTGCTGGAGGTTATGTTTGGGAAGGCCAAGATGGAGAGGTGGATGGGTGGTGAGACATAACCTTTGGAAATCAGTAGGCGGGACTGTTTGGTGATTTGGAAGTACCTAGGTAGACTTTGTGCTTGATATCAGCCGGAATACATCTCAACTTTCTATCCCACGAAGCCCTGCCAGTGACGCCTTCCTCTTATGATCGAGCAGGTTTGTGGATCACTTCTGAAGAGCACAGTGGGAAACAATTATTCGACCTCCCCATTCTCTCACCTACCCGTTGATAACATGATATGGACTGGACGAGTGCTGAAGTACTCTTCTGATCGTCCCCAACCAACCTCAAGTGCTCGTCCTTCATTTCTACTACTGCTGCTCCCCTTCCAGATATTTCACTTACTTCACAGGGTGAGGCTCGCTTCGCTTGAACCTTGAACCATCAGGCCCTGACGACTACCCCCTTCCATCACGACAAGTCGTCAACTTGGATTCCACAAACTTTCTTCATCTTCCAAACGCTCGGACGAGAACTGCCATCAACTCTTGCCGATTCTTTCTCCTTTGGGCTAATCAACCCAAGCCTTCACCACTGCCACGTTCAAAGTTTTTAAGCAATATCATTCAATAAATACTGTCCCGGAAACAACCTTGGACCACCACTCAAGGTCTTTCGACTTAGAAGAAAGCGTCACAAAATCTCACACATCGGTTCAGACGGAAGCAACTTCCCGCACACCAGGACGAACACACTTGTTCTGGAAACTTCAACATTCCTCTCATCCGCCCACATCTTACTCATAACCTTTCTCCACCTCTAAACACGCTTATTCACCCTTCCAACTCAACATTCACTCCAGCCTTCATCAGGTAATAAGCACCAGCGACATCAAAAAAACAAGATGTCGAACAATCGTGAGGCCGAAATGGCCGACATGAACGCTGAACGAGTCAAATTCCAAAAGCGAGGCGATCTCGTCATATTCACCCTCGCCACGCAGTCGGACTGCGTTCTGACAGTCGGGGGCGAGCGCCTTCTTGTACACAAGGCGATTCTGATCTCACGAAGTGGCTTTTTCAGGAATTTCCTGGCTAGGATTGAGAAGGTTTGTCTAAAACAAACACACTTGGTCGTTCCTTCTGAATGCGTTTGTATATTGACACTTTCATCCAGATGCCCGTCGACCACCGAGGAAGGCTCCTCTGCCGTATCGACTCCCACGACCTTAAATCCGTTCGGCTCGTAACCGAGTTCATATATGGTGCCGGAAGAGTCGAGATCATGGAGTACCCGAAGGAGGGCCAGCCCATGATCGGGGACTGTATCCTGCTGTTCGACCTGGGCCTCGACTTCGAAATCCCCGACATGGTCACATACGCCACGAAGCACCTCGGCATGTACCTGAGCAAGAAGCTTAAGGATATCTGCCTTTACCCTATCTCGAAGGCCAAGCAGGCCACAGCCCTGCGGCCCTTTGTGGAGGACCTGGAGGCAGGGATCATCAAGGTCTACGAGCAGGCCGGGCACCAGCCCAGCGTCGAGGACGACGACAAGGACAGCAGCAACAGCCCCCGCCTGATGCTGATGGACTTTGTCCTCGCCTGCAGGGAGATCCTCTTTCGCGACGCCGCATTTCGATTCAGCATCGACCAGGACGTCCTCCCCGCCGCTTTCCTCAGGGACTTCGTCCTCGCCCAGTTCGGTCGCAAGTTCCAGACGCCCTGGATGCTGGGGCTGATTGTGAGGCCGGAGAAGCTCAACATGGAGAAAAAGAAGAAGAAGCCGTGGAAGTGTGAGGGCTGCGGTGAGGGCATCACGAGGGACCAGACGGTCGTCTTCAACCCGTGGTCCGGACCGACGCTTCCGCAGAGGTTCGCCCAGGTCTGCTGTGAGGAGTGCTCTGAGGGAATGGACAAGGGCAAGGGCAGGGGAGTTGAGTGGGGTGTGTTTGGTGATCCCGAGGAGTAGAGCTTAGGGATATGAGTCCTCTTCCACGATGGCCTTTTGCTGAGATGGCTATTTGAAACGTGGATTGCGTTATTGCTTGGGTTTTACATACTCTGTTTGGAGTCCGGGAAGCCGTCATGGGTCTGTGGGATTTGCTTTGGCGTTGGTTTTATGAATTACAGACTGGGATGACTGGGTCCCGGACATCATGGACTGTTTGGTAGAGGACAAGTAGAATTGCTTTCAATCCACTTTGCGTTGCATTCATATGCCGATGAGCGCTCCTTTCTGATGTGGAACTCCGTGCAAGGCTTCGTATCTGAGCTTCATGATGCGGAGTTGATGGTAGGTGTAAATGTTTTGGTCTCAGTTGTCTTTGATGGTGCTGGCTGTGTTGCCGACTTTGGTGAATGACCATATGTTATTGCAAGTTACCATTGGCTGGCAGACCCAGCACATGCTCGTTTGTATCAATAGCTTCTGTTACCATAGATTGCGTCTCTGCAGCAACAGTGGAAAGAAACAGCGTCTGTGACCCAGCCTCTTAACCTCCCAACCTCCCTACCTCCAAACCTCCCAACCTCTGAGTCCTCTGTTTCTTCCTTCCACAACCCAAAGTACCACCCCCCATCAAACTACCTGGCAGACCCATCGCCAATACTCCCTTCTTTCCTCATCTCATCTTCTTAGCTCAATCTTCAGTCAACAGACTTTCAACATGGCTGGTACAGGAGGAATCCCAGCACCCGTCTCCGTCATCGTCGACGACGACGACAACAACCCTTCTTTGACATGGTCATACGCATTCGATGTTGGTGCTGGCATGGGCGGCTACAGGGGCCCCCCCTTGCTGCCCCGCCAGACCATCAGCGACAGGAAGGCGGACGACTCCGAGAAGCAGAAGAACAAGAAGAAAGTCATCTCGAGCGCCCCCGCAGTGCACTTCTCGTCGGCCAACAAGGAGCTCCTCGAGTCGGGCAGATACGCCGATGCCAAAATCATTGCGAACGGCAAGACGTACAATGTGCACAAGGCCTTGCTGTGCAGCCGCAGCAAGTGGTTCCGCAGGGCCCTGGAGGGTGAATTTCGTGTAAGCTTCCTTCCTTGTACTCCCCAGCCCTGTGATGGTGACCATGTTGAAGATAAGAACCGACCGCTAATTCTTCCTTTTTGGTTCTAGGAGGGAAAGGAGGGTGTGGTCGAGATCTCCGACCCGGACAACATCGAGCGAGTCCTCGAGTTCCTCTACACTGGTGCTGTCGACCTGAGCGAGGACGACGACCTGATGGTCGCCGCCAATGAGATCTTCGTCCTGGGCGACTTCTACATGAGCGAGGACATGACCGCGTACGCGGGCAAGGTCCTGGCCCAGTACCTCGGCGAGCACCTCGATGCGATCTGCAACGTCGGGAAGCTCACCGAGCTCCCCGCCGAGTACCGCACCGAGAAGTATTACACAGACACGGGGAACCTGAGAGATACCTCATACAGAGGACACAGAATGGACGCCCAGGCCGCCATGCGCCGGGTCATCTTCAGACACCTCGAGAAAGGCGGCTTCGTCGGGCGCCTCTGCTCCTCCATCCGCGCCGCCTACAGCACCCGCTCCGTGGCCTACGCCGCGCCGGCGGGAATCCACCGCGTCTACGTCGACTTCATCTACGCCGCCCGGACGCACACCTTCGCCGTCGAGTCGATCCGGGCCCTCAAGGACGAGGTCCCCGAGTTCGCCGCCGACCTCATCACCGCGATGATGGCCGGCCCGCTGTCCCAGGCGTTCGAGGGCAACGAGGCGTTTGAGCAGTGGAAGGAGGGGACTGCCAACCCGGAGGGCGAGGGGTGGCGCAGGCGGGGCCAGGCCTGGTATCAGGTGACTAACCAAGCTGTCACAAGCTCTGAGGAGATGCCGAGCACAAGGCGGGACTGAAGTTGGCAAGAGATGGCACCTTCAGTTGACCAGTAGGTGTTACGATAGCTAGGGACGTAGGCTACGGTCTGGAACAAACTTCAGGAAAGACTTCAGGTAATTGAAGTTGAGGCTAGGGCACAGAAGGGACTCCAACAGCCTGAGCTTGGAAGATAGCCAGGCTGGAGACTAGGACGGGAGAACAATGAATGCTGAAGATCAAAGATTGACCACTCAAGTGACACCGAAGACTGAAGCCGAAATGTGCTCAGGTGGAGCCTAAAGTCTGATGGCCAGTAGGCAATAGACGAAGACCAGAAGACGGAGCCTGAGGGACTGAACGGATAAAAGACTGAGAGATCACAGTGACGGGGCCAGGGTCAGGAAGTGAGAGACAGGTCCAAGTCCTGGACCCACTTCAGCTCGAGGACAAACCCCAACGCTAACTAACCTTTGTTCTTCAGACGCGTTTCCTGAACTGACCACAACCACCCACAACAACATTGCAATCTCAGCCTGCAGTGTGGTTCATCGAAGTCCCAATGCCTAAGGGCAGAGAACCTCGCCTTAGCTGGCGTGAGCGCCAGCGCCGCGACAGCATCACGATGGCTGCCACAACAGACAACAACAACAAGAACAACTCGTCCCACGCCGGACCCAAAGTCCAAATCTCAACGATTGACGACCGATGGGTGACTCAAGACTTGAAGTAAGCAACATACCGCTGTCTTTTTGAAGGAGTTTACTGAGTGAAGCCTAGAGCCTTGCGATTTGGGATGTTTGCAGATGCAGAAATCATCTGTGAGGACGACGTTACATCTCGATTTGTTCACCGGGTGGTTCTAGCGTCGCGCTCCGAGTGGTTCAACAGGGCATTCGGTAGTGACTTCGAGGTATGCCGAATCTCCATCGCGCACACCCCACTGGACGTTTCTCACTTGCAGGAACTAACACAAGATACGAAGGAGGCAGGGAAACGCAAGGTGAACCTCCAAGAGACACCTTGGCGTGTCGACCTGATGATCTACTTCTTCTACACTGGAGGTACGTGGCCATCCAACCCGAACACTGGCCAGGGCCCAAGATTGAGAAATATGCAGGAATCGATATGAATTGCAAGATCCTGACCGGCGGCCATGATGTGATGGACATCAGCATTGAGCTCCTGCGGCTCGGTGACTTTTTCCTGTCCGCAGAAATGAGCCGGTATGGGAAGGAGATGCTGGTCGAGTATCTGAGAAGCTTTCTGGTCAGGATTTGCAGCTCCACCACCCCCAACGAAGGAAGCTTCGACGCCGAGACCAATTTCTCGCAGCGCTTCTGCGGTGCTGTCGTCAACGCATTCGACGGAGAGCGGCCAGTCAAGATGGCTCAGGACATCCTGGCTGATTTCGCTTTTGCCGCCCGCGTCCACCTCTTCAAGAACACCGAGTTTGTGGCGTTCATCGGCAATAAGGTCGTGCCAGATTTTGGAAACCTCGTACTCGCGGCTCTGATGACAGGGTCTGTTTCAGGCGGTGTTTTCGACAACTGCGCAGTGTTCAGAGAGTGGAAGGACTGGCGGGTCACCCCAAAGCTCATTGCACCGGCGCAGTCAATCGATCGCTTCGACATGATTGGTCCTCCGCCGGTGGCCGGTGGATCTAGCACAGACTCTCTGCAGGATGGCAGCATCTCTGGGAATGTTCGATGGCCTACCAGATACCTTCGCCAGGGTCATTTTACATTCAGCACGGCTGAGCAAGAGTGACGTCGCAGTTAGACTGCCATCGGCTTGGGCATCATGTGGACAACTCAGTGGGAGATGGTAAATCTTCGGGTTCTTGTTCGGCTCCGTTCGCAAGACAGAAAGGGCGCGTCCATGAGGGTCCAGAGTAGATAGAGGCAGTAGCGAAGCAGGACAAAGGCAACCGGAGAACTTGGCTGCTGTGATTTGTTAGCTGCCTTGGGCTGTGAGAACTTGGTGAAACTTTTTACAAAGCATTACTATGCCACCCACCCTTGCCGTACACCCACCCTTGCCGTACACCCG
>LJJS01000216.1:0-25278 GCA_001447215.1 Diaporthe aspalathi
GTGGCTCACTCGCTTATCTGGCTCACTCGCTTATCATGTACGTTATACTTAAAATCCGCTTACTCATATTAAGGTGGCCCTAAGTTGTATTAAGCGTAATCTTCCCGCACAATAATACAAATAACGTAACTACTTGTGTATCCCCAGCTTCCCCCAGTGCAAATTTCAGCACTCAAAAAGGAGACACGTGCAACCACTCACGTCAAATAAATGACACGAATCCTGCACCTAGATTTCAATGTTCCTGCTCATAATGTCCTGTTTTGGCTGTCCAGATGTCCAGGGGCATGGCCCGCGCAGTGAATCTGGTACAATATAGCTAGTGAGGTGAGCCTTAGCAAGCAAGTCGCTGTTGAGCGAAAAAAAAATCAATCCGGGAGACTGCGAGACGCAAGCAAAGCCATGGATTCGATATGGCGCTACACCAAGGCGACAATTTCCTTAGCAGACAGCACCACAATGCTACAACCTTGCTCATACCATAACCCAACACACACTTGTTATTAATAGGCGATTTCAATTCTAAGACATTACAATGTTCGGAATTCAAGGAATAATTTTTGGGTGTGTTCTGTTGATTACAACTTTGAAAAGGAACTGACAGTTGTTCAGCCGGCAGCTTGATGCTCAAGCTCCTTCACAGCGGCAACAAGCACGCAAGAGGTCGTGATGCGAGAGGTGAGGTGGATTGCGCCATCCCGATTTCAAATCCACGGTACATCAAAATTGGGGGACCGCTCACCCGAGAGATCCTCATGACTGGAATACCCTACCAACCCACCTTTGTCTCAGTCTCAGCCCCATTCGTGTCAGATGTGGCTATCTGGGGCTGGTCAGCTTCTGATGCCATTTGCTGGCCCCGTGCATCACAGGACATTCGCCATAGGTCGCCCGGCTTGCTACATGAAGGGGACTGGGTGGTTTTAAAAGCCTTGCAGCCGCTCCAGAACTCCTATCAGAGATCCAGCGACCTGCTGGAGTCTCCTTTTCGAGTATTGCCTGTCGGCCCTGCATCCATCCACCTTTATTGCCGGAGGGCCCCCCACATTGCGCCATACTCTAGCATGCTTGCGACTGAGAACTCCTGGGACGGCCGTACTATACTTGGCCGGCACTAGCCTCCGTGAGCTTGATTTCATACAACGGAGTAGTGCTACATTGAGCTTATGCACACTCCTTGTCCAGTCCGAGAAGAGTTTGCCATCAGTCGTACAACCCGGCTCCGCTCTCCCTCCTCGATCGCCGAGGGCATATCGGGGCGATATGTCGCGTCGTACATATAACGGCGCCAGCCCTTCCCTATTCCTGGATGATTCACCGGATATTTACGTGCCGCTGCTCTCGGGGACAATGACGACCGAAGACAAATCCCAGCACGACGTGCGTGCATCCTCGGCGGATTCTCCTCGACTGGGGAGCTCCAGCTTCAATGGAGACTCGGCAGGGGGCAAGGCACCATGGTGGTCCTACTTTTGGGTGAGGCGGAAATTTCTCAGCGACCTTCTCGGAAGACCAACCCTAACGACCTGCCCAGGACTATGAACCAACGAGGACTGCCGAAGAGAGGAAATTTGTTCAGAAACTCGATGTTTCGCTTCTGACGATACTCTGCTTCGGCTATTTCATCAAGAACCTGGATCAAACAAACATTTCAAACGCTTATGTGTCGGGGATGAAGGAAGACCTGGCGATGGACTCGAACCAGCTGAACCTGATAGACGTGGCATGGACTACCGGATATGTCATCGGACAGCTTCCGTCGCAATTCATCCTCACCAAGGTTCGACCGTCAATTTGGATCCCAAGCTGTGAGCTGGTCTGGACGATTTTGACGTTCTGCCTGGCCGCCACCACCAACAGCAACCAAGTCATCGCCATCCGGTTTCTGGTCGGTCTGGTCGAGAGTATCTTCTATCCTGCCGCTCATTTCTTGATCGGGAGCTGGTACAAACCGAGCGAGCTCGGAAAACGCGCCTGTATCTTCCACGCGTCGTCAGCCGCGGCAGGAATGTTCTCCGGATATCTTCAAGCGGCGGTCTACACCGGCCTCAACGGGACCCTAGGCAAGGCGGGATGGCAGTGGCTCTTCATAATGGACGGTGTCATCAGTACCCCCATATGCCTGGCGGGCTATTTAATGATTCCCGACCTGCCGGAGAACACCCGTGCGTTTTACCTGACCGACGACGACGCTGCGCTGGCCCGGAAACGAATGGATTCCATAGGCCGCGCCGCGCGCCGGAAGCTGGGCTGGTCCATCTTGAAGCGGGTCTTCACGCGCTGGCATGTGTGGGCTTTGACTCTGCTCTACATCATCTTCATCAACACCGGGCCATCATCCAGTATCAACCCTTTGTCTCTGTGGTTGAAGGCCAACGGATGGCCCGTGACGTCTGTTGTAAGTCTTTTGCTCTAGAAACGCGCTGGGTGGCTGGGCAGTTATAAGTACTAACAACTTTCTCACAGAACATCATACCGACCGCGCAATCCGCTGTACAACTCGTCTCCACCGTGAGCTTCTCGATATTGTCAGACTACCTGCGCTCCAGGCCGGCGGTGATGTCGATATCAACGTTCTTCGGATTTCTCACGTCGCTGCTGCTCGCTATCTGGTCGATCCCGGCTGGTCTCAAGTGGTTCTCTTTCTTCGCATCCAGAGTTTCCGTTGCATATGGTCCTTTGTCAATGACCTGGGCGAACGAGATTTGTGGTGCCGACGCTGAGGAAAGGGCAGTGGTTTTGGGAATCATGAATGCGGCTGGCTATGCATTCAACGCCTGGCTTCCACTCCTCACCTATCCAGTGGTCGATGCGCCGAAGTTCAGGAAGGGATTCACCTACACAGCTGTCGCGTTTGTAGCACAGGCAGTAATCACTTGGACGGTTTGGTGGCTGTCCAGGCGGGAGAGGAAGAAGGAGGAAAAGTCGGCAGCCGACACGGCTGGAGTGGCAGAAGAGCTCTAGATGGAGAAGTAGTCAGGATGACACTCTTAAATAATAGATTGCTATCCAGTACATGTACTTTTGGCTCTCTTTCCCAGATTTGAGCTGCATGGCGAGACGCGAGTTGAATCAGCAACTGGAAACAACTTAGAACTCTCACGCCCTCAGCCATGCGTGTCCAGCAACTTCCCACACTTGCAACGCTCCGCCGTGCATCAAATACTTCACGACACGACCACGCCAGCACGATGTGGTAACCAGTATGGTCGCCAGTTACGCAGAAGAATGACCGAGGCCCTCTAAAATATGCGGCTTTACCTAACGATCATATTGCTTCAAACGATTACGACATAAGCAAATTGATTTTTTCTGGGAGGGCAAAGAAGACGAACATGTTCTTTCCAACAGTCGTCATGTCCATATATCCTTTTTCCTTCCTTCCAACACACATGACGAGCACGAAATCGATTCATTAGCCTTTCTCAGGCCGTAGATTATGTGTCGTCTGCGGGAAAGTTGACGCAAACAGAGCATTGCATCGACTCGGTTGTCTTGGCCACACTGTTGGCCTGGTACGCGATGCGGCGGCCGTGGCTTCCCACGTCTCTGGCTCGATAGAGATGATGAAGGCTGTCTCCCAAGGGGTAATGGGGGCTCTGACCGATCCGTGGATATCGCCGTCGATCTCCAGGGGCTTTAAAGGCTCTGGGACTGAAGTCTATGTTTTTGAGAACTGTGAGTGCGAAGACTTTTCGCATGGAATTCTGTAGATCACGAGGTCGATCTGTGTTCTTTTTGTAACTATCTTCGGCGTGTTCACGCTTCAGATGAGCCACTTTACCAAGGAACAGCACTGTACCGTGCCTCCAATCTTACAAGTGTCGATATTCGATTCCACGAACAGGATCAAAGTTGGCAAGACCGAGAACGTTCTGACCTTGGGTATTCGAACAAAGGCTCATACATATGTAGGCACAAAGCGCAAGGCTGAGGTGGAGAGATTTACGGATCCATGCACTGGAAGAGGCTCATATTACAAACGAATCAAAACGAGCTTACTTTGTCTCTTGGCTAGCCCACAGGATCGCGGTCGCCCCGGAAGACGTCTGTTCAGCCGTCACTATTCAGCCCCCATTCTTGCTTGATGAGATCTGCAGCCTTTTCACCGATGCCGTACGCCGGCAGCTGGGTATGGCCCCCATTCAAGGTCGGCATTATGCTAACATCTGCCACCCGCAGGTTCCTCACGCCCTTGATCCTGAGCTTCTCGTCCACCACTGCATTCGGGTCCTCGCGTTTCCCCATTGCACATGTACCCGCAGCGTGGTAACCTAGATGACACAGGTGTTACACTTTAGCCACACTTGTATGACCGGGTAGCAGAGGAGAGAGGGGACGTGGTCTTACATGTGGTGGCATTGTCCTTCACGTAGGGGATCCAATCCTCTCTCGTGGTATAAGTATGGTGTGTCAGGTCCGGCGGCCACGAACCCTTGATAACGTCCTTGGTCCCTCTGCCTCCCACTATGATCTCGTTGCCGAACCGACAAGCCTCTGCGAGGACCTCAACATCCAGCGGGTCCTGGAGGAATCCACATTCCACCTTCGGCCCATCTAAGGGACTCGTGCTCTGCAGTGCCACACAACCCCTGGACCGCGGCGCAAAAAGCTCCGCGATCATGGCGAAAGCATGCCTGTGGTCGGTAGGGAACCTGTCGTACTGCTTGGGGCCACCATAACACTCCGTATGGAACAACTCGATGTTGGGCTGCTTCGGCGTCAGGCCCATGGGGTCTCGGCCGGCGGCCCTGGGCGCCGAGTTCCAGACCTCAGAGTCCGCGAGCCTGTCGTCCAGGCGGGCGAAGCCGAACGAGCCGAACGGGAAGGTCGACAGGAAGCCGGCCTTGCTCTCCTTCCACAGCTTGTACGACCTCTCAAGGGCGCCATCGTGGTACGCCAGGTGGTCGGTGGTCAGTCCTGGCTTCGATACTTCATAGAACATGAAGACGATGAGGTGGTCCATGAGGTTCCTGCCCACGCCGGGCAGGTCCACTATGCTCGGGATATTCAGGGAAGCGAGATCTTCCTTGGCGCCTATGCCAGATCTCTGGAGGATGTTTGGGCTGCAGTATGCGCCGCCACTGATGATGATCTCCTTAGTCGCAGTCAACTTGAAAGGTGTGCCATCCCCGTTGAGCGCTCTAACACCGGTAGCCACGAGCTCACCGTTCACTCTCTCAAAAAGAACCTTGTCTACATATGTCTCCGTTAGTATGACGACGTTGTCCTTGCGGTGGGTCTTAGTTATGAAGTCCGCCCCGGTGGTTCGTGTCCCCTCAAATACAGTGCGCGGAACATGCCCGCACCCATGAGGATTCTCTCCATGTGAGAACATGTCATCGTCTAGCGGCAGGCCCATGGAGATCATGGACTCGAGCACGAGCTTTGAGATGGGTGCTAGGTCGTGGGGCTCGGTATGCAGCGGCCCTTGATATCCGTGAGACTTGCTGTGAGCTTTGAACCAAGGCTTGCTATGGAAGGTCTCCGCCTACATATGTAAAGGTGTCAGCAGATGCATAGAATCGGACTCGTATTTGTAGAGCGCTTTTTGTGGCCAACTGCTGACCTTTTGCATATAGCCAAAGAACTCTTCGCCGCTCCATCCTTCGAGGCCCCAGTCGTCATAGTCCTGCTTGGAGCCCTTTATGCAGAGAGTGCCGTTCAGCCCGGAGGACCCGCCGAGGAGCTTGCCTCTACTTAGCTTGACTTGTCGGTTGTTGATACCGGAGCCCTTCTCCGATATGATGTTCCAGTCCTCAGGCCCGTCGAGATTGCTGGCCCAGCTATGTGGCAGAAATGTCAGTGTACTTGTGTCCGACGGTGCAACTCAAGACTGCGCGTCCAGTAGGGGACCCCTACGCTCCGGCAATATGCGTATTTTCCAAGTTCTCATTGTCTCGTCCAGCCTCGAGCACCAGCACGCGGACGCTGGGGTCCTCTGCCAGCCTTCCTGCAACTACACATCCGGCGGTTCCTCCGCTGAGTGCATGTCAGTGCCTTGCTTCCATACAACCAGGCCTATTCGATACACTCACCCGCATATAATGAAGTCAAATGTTCTATTGTCGTCCAGAAGAGAGCCCATGTTGTCCCAGTATCGGAGGTGAGGGGTCGTTGACCTGAAACACCTGTACTAGTCCTATTCGTGAGCTCAGTGATGTTAGAGGTGGTCACAAAAGTCACCAATTGGGAGATATCACTTGCAAGTCTTCTGCGATCTTCAAAATAGGGAGGTTAGGTTGTGAGATGGCCCAGCCAGAGAATGGTGGCATCCGTCGTGACCCCGACTGGTGTCGACGGAATCTAGATTGCTTTGTGCAACAAATACCAAACGCTCCCACTTATCCAACATCACCCCTCACGGCTTACGGCACGGAGTCGCTTGGCTGCTTGTCCGGTTCATGAAATAGCCGCTTCTCCAACCCAAGACAGGACCTCTCCGGCTTTGGACGCCGGCAGTGCACCCCTCGGACGGGGCACATTGGAGAGCAGCTGCGGAGACGGGTCTCGCCTAGGCCGCTGCGGGACTCGCTCTGCCAACCGACCAACGGCCAAGGTGACAACGAACTGGTGGACAAATCCTTTGAGATTCTTACAGAGCAACCAAAGCCTCCCGATAACAGTTTGAGATTAGTCTTTTCCTGGCACTCTTGATGCCTGACTCGTCCCGTAGTGGGCACCACAAGTGAGCGAGTCTGGTTTTCGTGACTGATCACTTTTGAGTTATACCTACGGTGAAGGGAAACTCGTTCATCTTTAGCGACTAGTTAATAGGCATGTGAAGTCAGCGCTTCACGCAAAGCATCGACACTGAAGTGGGTTTGGATACTTTGGAAACAAGCACAGCCGGCTGGAGGCAGAGTCACATCCATCACGGATAACTACTTGATAGCTCCGAGCAGGCAAGCATATGCTTTCGGGAGATAGTCGTCCCTTAGGCAACTCTGTTGATTCGACTCTTAGTAGTCCTGGTCCTAGAAGCCTCATAGAGTGCATGTGGAGGGCACGTGTGCAACCGGGCTTTTGTAGGGGCTCCCGAGTCTCAAGTGTGAGGAAGACGAGTGCAGACAGAGTACGTTTCTACGAAGTAGAATAATAAGTCACGTGCCATACCTTCTTCTGTCTTGCTTGTTTAAGCGAGGGTGTTGGCAAGTCTTGTTTCCGTTTTCCTCAATCCTGCCCACTGCAGGCCGGCGCTTAATTCAACATTCGTGCTGGTCGATGCAAACCAGAGAAGGGACTCAAAGTTTCGATCATGCGGGGTTCTCTCCCTCTTGGGTGCTGGCAGGACCTTGATTTGAAGCACCCAGATTGCCTATAATGTAGTACCATCGTATGTACTGGCAGGCTTCTGACAGCACAGAACCGCCTGCAAACTTGCGGCTCCGGCACGGTGACGACTGCCTTGATAAAAGTCGGGAGCTATTATAGCTCCCTAGGCGCTATTGAGCCGAGATGGGGTTCCCATAATCCGGAATCGAGGTGGTATCGTGGCATTCGAGCCCTGGTTTTCGGCGAGTGAGACGCTGCTGGGGGAGTTCCCCAGCCACATCTCGGATGAAGCCAGTGGCGATGGAATCTTCTACTGCACGATTACGTCACAGGCCGCGGCCCCGCGATTTGGGGATCGGCTCGCCAGCTCGCCTGCCCACTCGAGGGCGGTGATGTGTTCGTCGAGCCGGCATGGGGTGAGAAATGTCCCTCAACAGCACGTCAGTGAGGGAAAAGAGGTGATCAGCCGGCCAGGAAGCTCCGTCGCGCCCAGCGGCGCTGATAGAGTTTGTGCTGGGCATCGTTGTCGGAATCCGACTCCGTCCCTGTGCTCGAGTCCTGTGCTCGAGTCCTCCCGAAAGCAGGGAAGCGCGGGGCTGAGCTGAGGTTGAAGCCAACCAGAGCGAGGCCCCACTCTGTCAGATACGGTGTCAGGAACCTGTCATGCCTCGTGGGCCCAGAACCGCGATGCAGCTGTAAAATGTGGGCTGTCAGCTCTAAATACAGGCGGACGGGCGGACGGGCGGACGAGGGCCTGATGTCGGGCCTGGCCTCCAGAGACAAGACCTATTCCAGGATCCTCCATCCCGGGGCAGGGTGTTTCGATTTCGATCTGAAACACGCACTCAACAGTGGCGTGCAACTTTTTTTGGCAGCTCGAGTAGACTACTCGCTTCGCTGTACAACAGGGTCACCTGTCAAATGCTTGCACACCCTCTTCCCTCAGGGTGCGGGCAGCCGTGCGGCCACCCATCTCACCAGCCAGCCTGGCCACCCACCAGCCCTCTTGCCCGGGGCCACGAGTCGACAGAAGAACCTGTCGGATTGTCGCTGCTGCTCGCTCCCTTGACGACACGGGGCAAGCAGACCCCGGCCGCGACAGAGCATGGCACGTCTGCAGCGTGGTATATCAGCCAGCCAAGCCGGGGGGTTCCAAGGTTTGGGCTTCCCGCTTCCCGGAGGGGGGCAGAAGCTCCTTCTGGGTTCTTCCTTCTGTGCACTCTGCATGAGACGGGACGAGACCAGACCAGACCAGCGGGCCAGGCTCTGGACGGACGAACCAGGTTGGGATTGGGGGTTGCCAGCTTGACGGGGGCTGAGTGAGTGTGTGTGTGTGTGCGTGTGTGCATGGGCCAGGCGTGGTTCAGATGTAAGATGACGACGTTGGGTTCGCACCGTATGTTCTTCGCTCGCTGCCCATCCAGACCAGTCAGACTGTTAGGCTACCTTGGTGTATGTAGTACAGCACATTTAGTAGTGACTGCCTGACACCACAGTACCGTCTCTGCCCGTTTGATGCTGTTGAGCCGAGAGTGGAGCCTGATACGGGAAGCGCCCACCACATGTGCCTCTGCATATCCTCAGCCCGCCGACTTACACGACATGATCAGACTGTCCCATCGGAAGCGACTAGAAACGGGCAGACATACAGATAAAATAGAATACCTGCATCGGACAAGATCAGCAGGGCCAGACCCTGCGTTGATGTCAGATCAGAGCAATCAGAAGGCATCAGGACAGAGGTACACAATACGGCGTGGTAACCACCATCACTAGGTTGTCTGTCTGACAGGACGCCAGCCACAACATCCCGGATTGGCAAGCCACCAAACCAACCCCATCGCATCGCCCACTCCCCCTCCCACTCCCCCTCCCACTCCCCATCCCATCCCGACATCGAGACCAATTCTTGGGGGTTCCACGCCCGGGTGACACAAGTCACACAGGCACGAGACGCAGACAGACCGACACAGAACCGACAGAAGACGGACAGACAGACACTCGTCCCATCCCATCCGATCCCTCGTCCGTCTCCGTCCACCCTCATCCATCCGCAGGACCAGCCTCTCCTCCCATCCCTGTATTTCTGCCATCCCTGGTTCCCTCTCCTGCTACACTTATTTTTACTTTGTGCCCATCACCCGGTTCCAAGCTTTTGCTGACCAGCTCACACCGTTCCTGCCCTGCGGCATCTGTGGTGTTCCGCCCGTTTCTTCCCCTGTGCTGGCTGGCACCTGATCGAGCGAGTAGGCAGTCATACATCACCGCTGCTACTTACCTCGCACGTCCCCGGCGGGGGACCAGGAAGCCAACATTTGAACTGGTGTGCGCCCATCCGACCCCACCCCCCACCTCTGCAACCTAGAAGTTGGGCCAGCCTCCCTGCCTCCCTGCATCCTCGACGCCAGACCTGACCAGCACAACCCGGCCAGCTTCCCGAACAAGATCAACCAGGATCGCTCCCAGGCCACGCGGGAGACCGGTAATTCTCGCGGGGCAACCGCTGTCTAGTCTCTTGTGCTGGCCAGATTGTGCCAATATACCCTGCCTCCTGCGCTCGTCACCTCACTCACACCCAGCCTGCCGGTCCTGCTCCTTACCTCTTCTCCCTCCTCCTACTCCTCCGCCCTGCTCCTCCTCCCCATCCTCCACAACCTGGTCTGGTCTGGTGCCTGGCCTTATCCCACCTAGGCCATACACCTACCTTATCTTCCGCACAGAGCAGCCTCGCAAAGGTAACTCGCTTCTCCCATCAGCCACCCTCCTCGACTCCAACCTGGCATGGCACTGACCTCTTCCCAAGCCGCGGTCCCCAAATCTCAGCCCTCCACCCGAGCCTGTCGAACCTGTAAAGTTCTCCCGTTTGCAAGCAACCAAGCACACGACCTTCCACCCACGCCGTAGCAGCCATGCCTGAGACCTTCCGCCGCTACGAAGAGCGTGACATCTACTACGAGGATGACCCACCGCCACGACCCCCCACCGTGTGGAGACCGCCTCCGCCCCGAGACGAAGAGGTCGTCTACTATGAGCGGAGGGCGCGCACCCCCCCTCCGCCTCCCCCTCCGACCAGGCGCAGCGATATCCAGGTCGTGAGGGAGGAGGTAGAGCGCGAGTCCAGGCTGCCCCATTTTTTGCGCGAAGAACCACGTCGGCCATCCGAGGCAGGGCCTTTGGTCCTGCGCCAGCGAGACGTCGAGGTGGTCGAGCGACCTAGGCCACGGCCCCGCTCCCCTTCTCCCGTTGTGAGAGAGCGCATCGTGACCAAGACGAGGGCGCGGAGCGTGAGCCCTGGGCCGCCGCCTCCGCCAGACATCCGCGAGAGGGAAGAGATACGCACGCGGGTTGTCGATCGCTCCCGGGAGCGGATACGAAGCCCCAGCCGCGGGCCGGCATTGGACAGGGTGCGTCTGGGAACGCGAATCATTGAACGACCTGACCGTTCCCCCAGCCCGCCTCCGCTCATAGAACGCACCCGCACGCGGGTCATAGAACGGTCTCCGTCTCCGCCGCCGCCGCCGCCTCCTCCTGCGATCGAGAGGAGCAGGCTCAGAATTATCGAGCGGGCTCCCACACCCAGTCCAAGCCCGTCACCGCCTCCGTCTGAGCCCCCCCAGGTCATCAGGGGCCCTACTATTGAGAGAGAGGTCATCACACACTATCGGGATATCGATCATGGTGAGTACTTGGCCTTGAGCTATTTCCATATTGTGGCTTTTTGGTTGTCGCAGTATTATTTGCCGCAAAAGCGACGAGAAGCTGTCATTGACGCATAAGCATTTAGGCTTGGTCTTGGCACGGCCGCCCTCTCCTCCGCCACCACCTCCATCCCGCAAAGTGAAGCGAGAAACAGACATCGACATCTATCATGGTCGCCACGAGACCGAGATTGACATCACCAAGCGGTCTCAACCGCCCTCGCGCACGGAGTCGCAGTCACGATCTAGCGTCTCCTATGATCCTCCTTCCTCCCGCGCCCCTCCTCCTTCCTCCTCCTATTATCATAAAGATGATATTGTGATCTCCACTGGACGCGACAAGCTGAAGGTAGGCATTGAGCAGAAGCATCGGAGCTCGAAATCTGCTGCACCAGATGATGATGATGATGATGATGATGATGACGACGACGACGACGACGACGATGACGATGATGATGGTGGTGATGATGAAGAGGCGGACATGATCACGGGCAAGATTGATTCGCGCGGTCGGATGGGCGAGGCTCGGGGCGGCGCCACCAAGGAGTGGGTGGTTGTTGATGTCCCACCTGGCACCGAAAAAATCCGCATGGATGGCGTTGGTGGCGGCTCTGCTGAGGTGACTTGGCAGAAGTACAGTGGCGCTCGCCGCTCCAAGTTCATTCCTGACCGGTCCGCCGAAAGCGCACCGCCTCCATCACCGCCCCCCACCTCGTCGTCCACAACGGTCACCTCGGAACCTCCTCCCCCTCCCCGCAGCGAACGGGAGCGCAACCGCTTGAGCGTCCAGATTCATGACAAGGAGCGCGACCGAGATGTCGAAATCGAGAAAGTTACTGATAGGCGCATCAGCCTGCGACCTGCTCCCCCGCCGCCCGCACCAATGCCCAAGAGCAAGGACATGTGGACCGAGGTCACCAAGGACCTTGTCGTCAGAGAGGCCATTGAGGAGATCGGTTATGACTACGAGGAGACCGAACTGTTCTTCTACGTGATGCAATATCTGAAATATGTAAGCCGGTCCCTGCCACATTCGACACACAGAAGAATCGAAATATGACCGCTAACGTTGATATCTGCTGTAGGAGGACGTCCTTGAACTGGTCGAGTTATCGGACCGCATCCGGGCACGGAGAAAGGAGCGCATCCGAGAGATCCAGTTCGAGCGCGACGTCCGCGACGAATGGGAGCGCGAGCGCCGTTATTACCGCCCTCGTCCCAGGTGGGACGATGAGAGGGAGAGGATTGTTGAGCGAGAGGTGGTGTACGACACCAACCGGCCTAGAAGGTATTAGTCCGTCTACACATGGACATATCCGCCTTCGAAGCACGTTGACCTGCAACACCATGGTCTTCCAGAAATCCGGGACCATGTAATTGCATTCTGTGGGCCGGCATACCTTGGACAAAATGCCCTGCACCCTTTTGGACACGATCGTTCCGCGCCGCATCAGAGACCTGAAGTGCTTGCGTATCATTACATAGACAGCGGCGGACTGCTAACGGCTCTGAACTATTTTGCCGCCCTTGACTCTTTGGTCCTTTAGCCTGGATACCCTGACGTCCATACTCTCGAGTTTCAGATCGTTCCAACTACAGAGGGACCCTGTTCATTCATCTGCCTTGTGGATCAACAGTACACGATCGTTGATTTCGGTGCAAAGCGCATGGCATAGCGGCACGACAACGTTGGAAAATGAGGGAAGAGACTGGAATGCCCCGGCAAGGGAACGAGACATGATGGAGAGACGATGGCATTTTATTTCCTGCTATATAACTGTTTTTATCCCTTTGCATGATGCGTGTGGGCTCCAGCTTGTGTCCCCGCTGCATCACCCATCACACATCACCATCATCTGACGATTTCATGATCAAGAAAAAGCTGAGGAGGTCTTTGTCAGCGGAGTGGGCAATTTAAGTAAGAGCTGGATCTAGGTTTCCTCTTGAGCTGGGCGTTTATGTACAGAGGTTTCTTTTTCTTTTTCTTTTTCTTTTTTTTTTATATATGAAATCTACGAAGTCTACGACCATTCAATGCCTCTTGTCTTCTGGTTGCAGGCTACATGCGAAAGATTGGAGCTGAAGGTCTGCAGCTTCTTGATGTCCTCTGTATTGTTCTGTTTGTCATTGCGTTTCTTCAACGTGAAAGGAAACTGGGAACTGAGGCTGGTTCAATGTCCTGCAGAAGGGATGAGGGCACTGCTGCAGGTCCACCCCCTGCTGCATGTCACCCGCTTCATGTGGGTGCTTGGGGGGCCTGATACGGCGTCGAGCTCCCAGCCGACCACCTACACTTGGATCTAGCTGGATTGATTACGCGGAGGCTCCTGTTGCGTCACCGCGCAGGCCCCCTCAAAAAGCCCTGCTCTGCCCGTGTGTATGATGGACCACAACGTCGTGGGAACTCGAGACCTCGGGATCATCATCATCAGTCACACAGCTCCTCAGACGAAATGACGGTGCCGGCCGTTTCTCGAAAAGTGGGAGAACCAGTGTGTCTACACCCACCCGGCTTCTGTGTAGTCCCAAGCTGACGAATATGGCTTGAGCTGCGCAAGCCAGACCGCGCTTGGAGGCTCTTCAGGACGGCGATTAAAGGCATCTCGAACGTGATCACCCTGCCCTACTACAGGTTCTACAGACAGAACACGCTCCTGCCCATCCTCCGCATGGCCCAGAGCGTCCAAGACAAGGACCCTGCCGACCTCATCTACCAGCGTCTACGCCAGTGGCAGACCCGCAAGTTGGACGAGTACAGGTTTGTCCAGTTTTCGGTATGCGACCTCGGTGTGCCTGCCCTCGTGGCTTTCCCTCCCCCCCCCCCTTTCTTCTTCTTTCGATTTTTTACCGGCATCCTAACGCCCCATTCCACTCCGCAAGGGGAGCCTCCTCGCCGCGGCGGTGATAGGCTCCTTCTCGTGGCCGATCCCGGACGCGGTCCACTGGCTGGGCCCGGCGTCGTGGTACGCCTCCCTCATCATGTCCTTCTGCGCCGTCCTGCTCTCCTCCTCAGAGCACTTCCTGTGCGCGGCCGCCAGGGACACCACGCGGCACCCGGACCTCCGCAGGCGGCTCAACATGGTCGTGAGGATCAGGGGCGGCGGGCCCGGCGACCTGCTCCTCTCCACAGCGCACCCCTCGTCCGGGCCGCCGCCGCCGGACGCCGCCTCCGGGTCCCAGGCGGCGGCGGCGCAGGGGCCGGGTGGTGGTGGGCTGCAGGGCTCTGCTGGCGCTGGGGCGGCGCCTGCGGCGGGGCTGGGGCACTCGAATGTGCCTGCGCGTCCGCCCGTGAGGGCTGAGGTGCGGTGGAATATGGTGTTTACGTGGCAGGCGCCCGTGATGTTGCTGTCGTATGCGCTGATTACCTTCCTCATGGGCTTGTCGACATGCATTCTGACGCCTCTCTACGACGGTCGGGAGTACGACGACGGCTGCAGGGTATGGAATCTCTTACCTCCCCCGTATTTTTATCTGTTTCTCTTTGGCGATGCCGGCCCTGCTCCTGATTAGCTGCTGACTTGGCTGTCGTTACAGATTGCGATACTTTACGTTGTCTTCTCCGTTTTTGCCGGCGGTACATTCGTGTGGTGCTCTTTCTGGGAGTATATATTTATTGACCTTGGTGATCTCTGACGGCGTGGTGTGTGACAATACGGGGACATCCTGGAGGACAACTTCTGATCCTATGGAGCGCTAAGTGATGCATGACGGATCCGGCCAGAGTAGAGCTTCACATATCACTCGAAGAAACCATTCACTCGTCCATGGTTATTGAGTCGGATATTCGCACTTATGGAAGCAGAGGGACAATGCTCATCCCAATAATGCCCAACATTTCTATCACTGCTTCTTTCATACATACTCCTATATTATGCACTACCCTAGGGTACTGTTGCTCAAATATATTGGTTTGTAAATCAGGCTGGGTATTGCCAGTCGATCTAAAGCTACCGTTTAATAGAAGCGATTTGTCGGTACATGCTCACCTCTGAGGTCTCAAACATCCGATTTGATGATGATCAGATGCTCTTTCAGTCTGTAAGTAGGCGGCGGATCGACCTGATTCACTCTCATACGAAACCATGATGCGGATGTATTGACAGGCTCAAGCTGGGCTTTCAAATCCGGAGCCTTGACAACCTATTGGAATTCCTCGAGTCAAGAGCTGTACACAAGGATTTGCACCTTGGGAGAATAAATAGGCTGCGGCAACTCGATATCCAGGTACCACCGGGTTCGCACGGCTTTGAACCTTCGTTGTTCAGTGCCTTCCAAGGCCAGCATTTCGTCATGGAGTGGCTTGGATAACACAATTTCCAAAATGAGCATCGAGCAGCATCAACATTTACATTACTCTTGAGCAAACTACGATCCAAAGGGTAGGAAATCCCCCACCGGCTTACACCCCCTGGTTGCAATCCTGCAACGAATGAAAGTGGGTCGAGGCCTGACGGTCAGTCAGCATGTGGCTGGGAGAGGCAGCCGCTTCTCCCAGCTTTAATGTGTAAGCTGCGTGAAAGATTTTGGCAGCGAGTAGCCACCTCCCCCGATCCTTCTCCGTCATCTCTTGAAGACCTCTGTTATCCCGGTCGTTAGTCCCTCTCACGCGGCCCCGGAATTGCATGTGAGCTTAAGAACATAGGCGTGTATTAAGTAAAGCTGTGAAAATGTCGATCTATCACAGAGGAGTAAGTTCGCGCATAAAAATCTCTCGAAATTTGAAAGCTGACCCGAGTCCTAGCTTTGTGGCGACTGCCAAAACCTCGGTCTATCTCGTGATAAGTTTGTCATTGGCAGTTCCGAACCTGCCAGGTCAATTGGTTTGATGCCAACAAATTCGCGCTCCCGGATCACGCTCCCCACTCCGCCCTCCAGATCTTCGTTGAACTCTGGATTCGGTAAGAGGTCTCTGGGCACGGTTTCAAAAATCAAGACAACTGCCGAGCAAGGTTGCCCTTTCTGCAAGCTTGTCTGGGATGCCGTGCAGCAGTATAGTTCGGACCTCGCGGACAAACTGAAGACCAATGGTGCCTCCATCTCCTCCTCTGGATCTGAGATCAATGTGGACCACCTGGGCGAAAATGGAATCAAGCACGAGAACTCTGCGCACAAATTGCAAATGAAAGATGCTTATCCAGACCCGACATGTTTCATGGTTTGGGAAATTGACGGCCGCCAGGCCAGGGGCCACCGGACAGGCAGCGAGGAAGATGACACGCAGTATTCCAACGTGTCGCGTCGAATCCGGTTCTGGTGGAAACAACCAGGTGCTAAGGACCATTCTGGGACCCAGAGTCAGGAGCAGGAGTGCTACATCCTTTTCGTGCCACCAAATGACCCTCACCGGCCGAATGCAGACGGGCTTGGTGGCGGATATCATCGCGGCATGTGGGCGAAATCTGAATTCCTTGCGCGAGACTTCGACACGGAGAAGACTCAATACACGCTCATCGGGAGCTGGCTAGAACTCTGCAACAGGCACGACCCGAGCTGCACGTCCGTGTACGAGCCCGAGCGATTCGAGTGGCTGCGGCAGCAGAACTGGTTCGGGGTCATCGACGTGGTTCATATGAAATTGTGCCAGCTTCCTGGATGGCCCGGGACCCGTTGGGAACGTTATGTCGCTCTGAGCTATGTCTGGGGGAAGCCCGAGCCCGGCGACCCAGATCACCGCACACTACGCAAAAACGTCATCCACCGGACGTATACTGGTAGTATCGAGGAACGCAATCTCCCAAAGACGATTTGCGAGGCTATACAGCTCACTAGGAACCTCGGGCTACGATACATCTGGATCGACTCACTTTGTATCGTTCAAGACAGCTACGCATCGTTCAAGCTCAACGCGGAACAGATGGACTTGATTTATGGAAATGCTTATCTCACCCTCTGCGCAGCGGACGGCGACAACGCTAAAAATGGACTCGCTGCGTTCAATTCTGCAAATGCGGACCAGCCCATTGCGGGAAATGTCGAGGGCATGCGATTGCAGGTATCAAGACCATCAGAGAGCATCATTCGAGGCTCCGTGTGGGATCAGCGAGGGTGGACTTTCCAGGAGAGAATCTTGTCACCACGGTGTCTCGTATTTGCCGGAGGACGCTTCTATTTCCAGTGCCGGAAGAGCAACATGTCACAAGACATACATCCTGACACGACAGGGAATGGGTTATCTATGGACTGGGTAAACTCGCCACTTAGAACGCTCCGCGGATTGGAAACCCGCCCTATGTCGCTCTACATGACCTTTGTATCCCTGTACACCGGGAGACACCTGACGCAGGCGGAGGATATACTTTCTGCATTCGAGGGCGTGGCAGGACTTATGAGGACTCATATGCACGGCGACAGGGCTCGTTTCCTATATGGTCTCCCGCCTTCACACTTCGACCTAGCTCTGCTATGGGAGCCTCTGAGCGCCCAGAAGCGTCGGGTACCCTCAGACACTCACAGGTATGGTCAGGTTCAGATGGAGCTACCCAGCTGGTCATGGGCTGGGTGGACAGACGCAAGCATTGGGGAGGTCGGATCCCCGGCCGCAAAACAGAGTCAAGGCGCCAGCAGCAATAAGGGATCCCGGGTCAAATATAACGGACACACGCTTGACGGGTGCTTGGCCGACGTGCACGAATGGCTCCTCAAGCACACCTGGATCCAGTGGTTTATTCGCAACAACGCCGGAGATCTGCGGCCAATATGGAACAAGCGTCTGATGAGCGGGGCCAAGAATGTCCTTGCACAATGGCGTGGCTATACTGTCGACGAGGACGTACGCGCGGTGGAAATATCGCAGCCTTTTGCGCACAACACATATCATGATGCTTATGCCAGACTTCCTGCCCATGCGAACGATGGCCCCCAACCGGAAATGCGTAACATCTTTTACCGGAATGAGGGGGATAGACGTGTCACAAATGTGAATGTTACTAACGTCATCCACCGTCCTGGTTCAGGTGGTCCGTATCGTTCACCAAGTTTCGACGACGGCCATGCTCAGAATCGTGATGACCATCAACAATATCCTGAAAGCGAGAGCAACTCTAATGTCTCAAGAAGACCTAGGAGTCTTGTCAGGCTGGAGGAATCGAGTTTTGCCCGGGAAAATATACGTCAAGATCTTGCCATACGGGAAGAAGTGAAGCGTGAAGAGGGAGCAGCTCGAGCGAGGCGTGCCGACGAAAACCTACGCCAAGATCTTGAAAGGCTGAACCACGGGATCGAAACGGTATGTCATCGTCTTGAACTTTCCAATCACTAGTGATTCAAAGCCGAACAAAACCCCTGACAAGTCCGTGTACCAGGCACAGCCGCCCAGAATCGCGCCGCCCGAGGACCCGGCACAGGCCACAGACGACTACGGCCGCAAGGTACAAGGGATGGTGAGAAGAGGCTGGCCAGAATTCCGCTACTCGATCTGCGACACGCCCTTTGGCGTAAACGTAGTCGGGCTCGATGACGAGAGGAGCTACCTGCCAGACCAGGCGATCCTGCAGTTCTTCACCCTCGCCGCCCAGTTCTCCATCCTGGTCAACGACGAGGCGACGGAGGCGGCGTCCCCAGGCAACGGCCTTGTCCGCTGCGACGTGGTCGACAACAACAACGACTGGTGCGGCCACATCGTGCTCAACGAGGACTGGGCGAGGGGCCACGACGGGGACAGGCTGCAGTTCATCGCGCTCTCGGACGCCAAGTCCTTCACGCGGGACGAGTGCCGGCACTGGGCCCATTACATCCCCAGGGAGCAGGAGGATGTCGACTGGGACTTGTATTTTGTGCTTCTGATCGAGATGAACCAGGAAAGGGTCCTGTGGGAACGGGTTGGCCTGGGAAAGGTCATCAAGGTCGCATTTGAGGTCAGCGGAGCAACGGAGCAGGAAATTGTGCTGGGATAGGATACCTAGGTACCTAGACTTGGTGATATTGGTTGGGCTGTTTCATGACTGAGGCTAGAATCCTACTCGATGGTACACTAGATAGATCATGGATTTGGATAAGTCGGATACTTGCTCCCACAGAAACAAGCGGTATACCATTGCATTACCTCGCACTGAGAACCAGAAGACCCACACCCACAACACTTACACAAGAATACACTTACAACACCCGCGCAACGCCGTACTACTTCTACAACACTCACAGTAGGATATGCTCCCAGGGATATGCACTTCTTGATTCCCTTTTCAGAAACGGTGTCTATTGCCTTGTCAGGAAGTAGTAGTCGGTCTCTAAGACGTGCTCTAAAGCCGAAACAATCCCTCTCTTTCGGAGCTCACAAATTTAAACCTAGATCCCACTGCCAAAGCAAACGGTCTCAGATGTGGATGCACGCATAGGACTGCGTGAGGCTTCCTGTCTCGCTACTAACATGACGCGAATGGCATATCGGTGCACAGTCGTCTCTGTTTTTTGGGGGCGGTAATATCCGATTTCATTTCAGAAAAGAACTCCATCCGGGATCCCAACGCCTGTCAGAGTGAATAAAGGAACACCAGAATATCTGCGAAAAAGCCGAAGCCCCCACAAGCCCTCTAGACGCCTTGCACCAGCCCTTGGGCATATATGTAATACTATCCCAACAGAAGAACATTCAAAGGTCTGCACGAAAGAGACGAGGAACTTAGAAAGGAAAAGGCACAATAAGTACCAGACACAGCAACTCTCAGGGGCTCTCGCTCTCTCCGTCCCCACCCACCCCTTTTATCTTCTCCCAGGCCTCGCCAGCCTTTCCGGAAGTCCATTTCCAGGCCTTGCCAAACTCATCAGTAGCCCAGCCCCAGAAGTCTTTGGCTGAGTCACCGATGGAGCTGGCTACGTCCTCATCTTCACCATCGGCGGAACCCTCCGGGACGTCAACTCCGACCGGGGCGGAGACCTCGCCGGTCACGACTGGATCGACTCCTAGCGCCTTTGAGGATGACGCCGAAGACGCTGACGGTGCCGGGGCTGTCGTGGGCGCGATGGTATAGCTGGTGACGGGATCGGAGGGGACTTCAATTGCAGGAACCTCATTGTGAACGCCGACTGGTTTCAGGGGCAGGCGCAGAGTGCCGTTGTTAGGCACGGGGTCGAGCCCCAGGGAATCGCAAAGAATGTTGTACACCTCGATGTTCTGGAAGGGCTCGAGCTTGCTGCCAGGTGTGTGCGGGAAAGCCGGACCTCGGGCGATGAAGATTGCCCGCATCAAGGGGTGCTCGTGATCGTACCCGTGGAGGCCTTTGGGGCTGTAGTCAATGTTGTTCGCCTTGGCCTCTTCTATGTTGAACTCGTCTTTCGTCACGATCGCCCAGCCAGTCTTGGGTATGATCCACAGAGGGGCGATTCGCTCGTTTTGAGAGAAATGAAACCGTTCTGGCATGTTGACGTCTCGGAGGTAGACATCGAAATTCGGATTCGTCTTGGCCTTTTCGGCCAGATCATCGTACATTTCTTCCACATCAACCGAGCTCTTTGGCCGTAGACCAACAAGTGGCCAGCCGTCGATATAGTCAACCTTGCTGAGATCAGTGAGGTCGTCCATCTGGATCATGCGGGAGACGTCCGTGGTAGCCATTCCATGATCAGACACAACAATCACGTTCACGATACCGGTCAGATTTCTCGCCTCGAGACCCAGGAAGATGCCGTCCATCATGGCATCCGCGTTCTGAATAGTGGAGCGAATCTCTGTGCTGTTGGGCCCGAACCTGTGGCCGTCGCCGTCAACATCCGGGACATACGCCGCAATGAGCTGCGGCCGCATGTCGGCAGGGTCCACGTCTGCGTTCTCCATCCCTGGCTTATCGAGAAATTCGAGGATCCTGTTGACCTTGTTGGACAATTTCTCATCGCCGTTGTACGTGTCGATGAACGCGGGCTCAATGTCACCAAGGTGCGCCTCGCTGCCTGGCCACATGTGGACAGCGCTGCGCACGCCTTGCTTCTCAGCAGTAACCCAGAAGGGTTCGCCGTTCCACCATTTCGGCTGCATCGAGACATCGGTATTGGTGTAGAAGAACTCCTCCTTGAGGTTGGGATCCCAGAAGCTGTTACCGACAACGCCGTGCGACTCAGGGTAGAGGCCCGTCGCCAGGGTGAAGTGGTTCGGGAAGGTCACACTCGGGAAGGACGGGTTCATGTAAAGTGGTGAGACGCCCTCCTGGACGAAAGCGTTTAGCCTGGGCGTGATGTTCCGTTGGAGGAAATCTGCCCTGAAGCCGTCCAGGCTGATGATGATTGTGGTCGGGGCGAACAGGGCGGTGCCGTTGCTCACGAGGGCCTGCTGCTTGACCACTGGACGTGTCTTGATGGACAGCCTCCATGCAGCGACGGACAGGACCGCAAAGGCGACTGCGATCAGCGCGTATACCACGGACCACCGGCGACGGTGCCTCTTCCTCTGTGACTTCGCGTCCGCCAGATGGAGAAGGCCCCGCCGGTCCATTTCGTCGCTGTCCTCGCGGTCACTGCTACCCGTGGAGCTGGTCTCCTTCATGTGGCCCTCCTCCATCTCGTGCATCAGCTCGCCATCCTCGCCGTCGTGTGCCTTTTCCAGCAGCCTCTCCTTCTTCTGTTTCCTCCTCTGGCGTCTTTGTCTTCTCGCCTCTCCCCTGAGGTCCTCAATGGACTCTTCTTCGATGACAGCCCTGTCGGCCGGGCTGCTGGACCGGCTCTTCTCGCTCCGTGTCTTGGAGAACAGGCGCATCGGCAGCGGTAATGATAGATTGGAGCCCCTGCGTTGACCGGACCCGCTCCGTTCGCGCTGGCGTTCCTGTCGCCGGCGCGCCTCGATGACGAGCTGGTCCATCTCCTCTTCCTCCAAGAGGACTATGCGATCGTGCGCACGCAACTCGCGGCTGTTCCTAGCTCTCGCCTGGCGCTCGTCATCCTCGGAGTCGCTCTCCTGGTCGCTGCGGATGGAGGAGGCATCGGGGTCGTAGCTCTTGGCGGACAGCAGCGAGCTGTTTGGCGACTTGGGTCGGGTCAGAGGTTGAAGGAGCGGCATGTTTGGGCGTGTGTGTGGTGCGTGGCTGCTGCCAGCAAAAGAGCGAAAGAGTGACTGAGAAGATTACATATGTAGAAGGCTCATTGGAGTTGACATGTCGTTGCGACAGGCTTCTGAGGTTTGATGATCATAGTTGTCGAAGATCATTTGCCCCTTTCCCAAATCTTCTAACACTTGGTTCGCATTGCAGAAGGTTTGACAGTGGGTCTGCGGGACCTTTTTAGGGATCTTGGCGTTTTGATGCGGGCAGCGGAAACGCCAGGGGGCCGCATCTCGCATTTACACTACACTACCAAGCCTCTCCGCAGACCACTGGCAGAGCAGCCGCCGCGCCCGGACTCCCATGCTCTCTCTCCTCTCCGCCGAAACAATCAGAACTGCTTGGCCTTCTGCATTAACCCACCCAGCATACAATGCACAGACAGCTGCTGCTGGCCGTCTTGGATAGATACATGGTCGAGTATGCCTTTTGCACTGATATTGTTTACTCATGTTGACCAGAGAGAACCTTGCATCGTCATACTGTAGACTACTCCGTACCTCGTCTAGCTTCGGTGGTTGAAACCGCTTACGCATCGCCAGATGTCCCTCGCGACCATTATCTGCATACACAAGCTTTCGTTTCCATTTGTTAAGGAATCCTGCCTACGCACATTTCATTCTTCAATCGCGCCCATATCGACTCTGACCCTACTTCCGACCTTTCCTCCTCTTTGCCCCCGGATCCGTAAACGAGGTGCCCGGCGTGCCGTCTTTGGGTTGCGCGACGTCGCCCGACTGGCTGTGCTGCTTAGCAGGGGTTGACACTGAACTAGCATCTGCTTGCGACAAGTGGTGGCTTTCCAGGCTCTGCGAAAGACCGGATTCTTGGAGTGGTGGGACGTCGAGGTCCAAATTGGACGGCAGCTGATCGACAGCCGAGCAGATCCTCTTGAAGTGTATGGGCACCCAAGTGTCATAGACGTTCTTCGTGAAGCGATACGCCGTCCACTTGTCCTTTCCGTCGAGCGCGGTGAAGTCAAAAGTATGTATCGGGTGCCGGAAGTACTTAACGTCTTTCCCACTTATCACTGGGTAGTGGCCGTAGACCCGTACTGACCGGTGGTCATGCGAGATGGAGAAGGCAAGAATTTGCCTATGAACCTCGTCCTCACGATTCACAGCCCGGAAGAGTTCTGTGACACCCCGTGCCGCAAGGGTCATACTATGAGCGTTCTGCCGGTCTGCCACGTCCAGCGCAGCGGCGCCACACTTCACCTCGCACGACAGGAACGGGAAGTACATGTAATAGGTGCCCATGAAGAAAGACAGATCTCCGGAAAGAAATTCGCCGAGAAACGGAGATAGCTTAATGAGCTGGTCTTGGGTAAATGCCTCACGCCCGAAACCAACCGAGTAGTCGGGCTAGGGACGAGTGCTAGTTAGGGGGATCGAGTTTGTTCCAGCCCTCGTTCACGCTCTCAACGAGGCACTCGAGGCTTTCGTCTCGAAGGGAAAGTGTTTCTGCCGAAGGCACGATCAACCGAGAGATATCTTGAATGACCCTGGCCTCGTTCCTGCTCTGCAACTTCTGGCAAGCATTCCTGAACGTAGCATCGTCGAAAATTGACCCCTTAGGAACGTCCTGTTCGCCAACAAGGAGCCTCTCGCACAGGAGCTTACTGGCGTCGTTGATGTCTCCTTTGGACTTCTTTATGAATGTGCCTTTCGTGTTGAGTACAAGTTCGTACTGCGGGTTTCTGTATGGCGCACTCTTCTCCTCCCTGGGCTTCTGATCGCTGGGCGTTGTCGATGTCGCTGAATTCGATCGTTTGCGGCCAAGAGACGGTGACCTCTTCCGGGCAAGGAGATACTCCATATCAGGCTCGAAGTACTCCTGTGGCCACTGACCTTCTGTTGCCCAAAACTCAACTGGGTTTTTGGACTTGCAGGCACCGCCGGTCGCAGCCGCTGCTCTGTCGAATGTGTCTTCTACGGGCGAGGGTTCCGCAGATCGACGTGATCGCTTGGTAGCGGAGTCTAGGCAGTCGTCCTCTGTGTCGAAACGCCGCTTCGCGCCACGCTTTCCAGGTACTGGAAAGCCCTGCGACAGATCAGTGTTCGATGCTTCAAACAGGGATATACGAATGTCCGTCATACTGGTCGCGATGGCGTCTTGTCGGTTGGGGATGACTGTGGTGAATCGCTTCCAACGAGCCCAGGATCTAGTCGCTTTTGGAGACGTGTCATACGAGTAGTGTTTTTGCGTTTCCGGACGCCCTGAGGGTGCCTTCCTATGTATTGTCAGACATCACCACCTAGCGCTGCATGAAACACATACCTTGATCTTTCGGCGCCGACGATGCGGCCCCTTTCTGCACGCTGGTGTAGTCCATGATAACGAAGACACTAGGAAAGGAGGGAGGGATGCGTGAGCCCTGTAGATGTACTCCTTTCGGGGCTGTAGTGAAGTTAAGCGCCGCTGGGTAGGGTTGCAGGATCATGCGAGGATGAGGATGGGACCGATGGCGGTTAGGTGGGGTTTCTGGCCAGCCACAGCAGCTAGAAATGGATGGTCGGGAAACACAGAACGCGGTGACGTACTTTGCCGTGGGGATGTGACAAGAAAGTCGGGGCACGGGCCACAGATAGACCACCTGATGTTTATCGGAAGCAAGGCTCTCGCTTGTGAAGCTGCATATCCGAAAATGCATTCACAATGTAATGATCAAGGTTCCTTGGGTCCTCTAAACCTGCTGATCGGGGTTTATATCTAAGATACGTAACTAGGCGGTGGTATTTAAGCAATATTGTAGACTTTATAACTTTAAAGCTTATAATTATATAGCTTATAATTTAAATATTAAAAAATATAAAATTAAAAACTTTAAAGCTTATAATTATATAGCTTATAATTTAAATATTAAAAAGTATAAAATTATAAAATTATTTAAAATATTTATATTTTCTTAAGCTTATAAATAAGCTTTGCATTTAGCTAAAGCTTAGTAGTTATAACTATAATAAAAATAGGACCAACGGTTAGTTTTGCAAAAAAAACAACCCTACTTAGCCAGCATATCGGCTAAACAAACAGCATAACAAAACTCAGCCACTATTATATACTTATAAAATTACCTAAGTTAAAATTAAAAAAATTAAACCTTAAACTAACTAATTTAAAATTAATAAAATTAAATATTAAGCTAAACGCTTTTATTATAAAATTATAAAAATTAAACTTTAAACTTTATAAACTAAGCTAAAAAAATAAATACATAAAAATATATTTAATATTAAATAACGTGGTTTACCAGTAAGTGGCGGATATCAGTAAGTGGCGGA
>LJJS01000217.1:0-39353 GCA_001447215.1 Diaporthe aspalathi
TAAATAGCTTTTTAATAATTAATTTAAATATTTATTTATAAATAGCTTTAATTAACTAATAATTATTATTAGTTTATAATATTACTTAGTTACTAGCGCCTAATTACGTATCTTGGATATAAACCCTGATCAGCAGGTTTAAAGGACCCAAGGAACCTTGATCATTACATATAGCTTACTTGTAACCTCGCTTTGCAGCCCTTAGGGCCTGCCTTCCTCTCTTCAGCAACCCACCAATCCAATCTGTTTACCCGTACTAATTGCTTTGCCAAAAATATTTTAATAATAGCTTTTTTATAATAATAGCGCGCGGTACCTTCATCTGGTTATGACGCCCAAGGATGTTAGGAAGTCAATGCCACCTAAGGATGGTTAATAGAGGCCATGACCTACATTGTAGCCTGGTATCAATTTCCCTGCATGAGAGTATTGATATGTGCAGACTCATCTCCGACGCTCAACACAGTGATCATCAGTGATAGGGCTTGGGTAGAGGGGATGTACAATGCTCGGATCAATTAACCAGATCACATCGGTCATGAAAGCTGCTGTCTTCCCATCTCACTCGACAGGGCTCTTCCCGTCAACATCAAACCCGACGCGGACAGAGCGCCTACTCCTCCTTGACGCTCGTCTCTCGAGGCATGGTTATGGAGAAAAGAAACAGCTCATAGTCGCGCTTGCCCTTTCCAACTTTCTCCGTCTCCGTCTCCGTCTTCCCCTTCTTCTTCTCCTCCTCCTTTACCTTGGCACCATCCTTGACCGCGTCTGCCTTCTTCGTTTCGATGACATTACCATCTCCATCAAGCTCAACGACGACATCCGCGACATCTAGGCTTCCGTCCTCGGTGTACTCCCACATGTCCTTGAGATCGCCCTTGATCAGGCCCGTCAGCCACGCCGAACCAGCAACGCCGGGAACGAGATACAGCAGAGCGGGCTGGCCTTGCTTGAAAATCACCAGCACGACAAGGGTCGCGAGCATGCCGACCAGGTAGCCCAGAAGGGTGACGTGGAAGTACGTCTTCTGGAACCCGGCGTCGGATAGCGACTTGACTGCGGATCGGCCGGAGATGAAATCCCGGGGACTTGTCGTCCAGAGGAAGTTGCCCCACTGCCCGCGAGGGTCCACAAACGGCGCCTTGACGGTGCGGTACGCCGTCTTGACCGTCGTGACTTCGCCCCCCGTCGTTTTCTCAGCAAGAGCATTGCCTTCATTGTCTTCCTTGGTGACCGTCTTGAGATGCTCCTGCACGCGCGTGATCTTGCGGTTGTAATGCCTCCACAGGTCGAAGCGCAGGGCCAGGCAGATGAAGACGCCGGGGATGACGATGTCGCCCAGGCCGAGGAGGCTGCTCCTCCCGTCGGCGGTCTCGTACGTCAGCTTCAGCGGCGCGTCAATTTGTGTGGCGACTGCCACCATGAAGGGTGTGTAGAAGACCATGATGATGTCGTAGAAAAATAGGCCCACCAGGACCAGGCTGCCAATGGTGTATGAAGTTACAGACATCCAGTTGAAAGCCATGTAGCATACCGACAGGCCGATGATGTTGGACAGGATTGACGACTCTGTATACAAGTACAGGGCCTCGATAGCGCAGCCAAGTCCGAAGCCGAAGATACCTGTGATTCTGATGTCTCCCTTGAAGCCGTCGCCAGGGACCTTTATCCTCAAGACGCAGCTTTCCTTCAGAAAGTGTCGCACCTCCCAGGTGGCCTTGCTGATGGCAGTGGATACATTGAGCTCCGAGGCAAAGCCGGGAAAGGGCAGGCGCTTTCCGGGGGCGACCTCTTTTCCGGGGTCATCCTCCTGTGGCGCCATGATGAATTTCTGGGTGCGGCTGGTCGGGTCGATTTCGAAGACGCGTCCGCTTCGGTCAGCCCAGTAGTCGGGGGAGACGATGCTCAACATGAACTGTGAAATGTCACCGAAGAAGACCGAAATGGATAGAACACCCGTCATGGCCATGTACAGCCTCAGGATTTTGTTCAGGACGGCGGGGTCTTGTAGCCACTTGATGAGGTAATACAGCCCGATGAGGACAGCCGCGGCGATGAAGGGGAACATGATGGCATCGGTGGCCTGGAAACCCTGGGCAAAGTGCTCCTTCTCATCGTCCACGACGAGCTTGCCACCCTTCCTCTTCAGCTTGGTCGGTGGTGCCGCGGAGGGAGGTCTGCGAAGTGAGGCGTGTGCGCCGACATAGATGATGAGTATGGCGCTGAGGAGCATCTTGATCTCGATGGAGAAGAAGTCCCTAGCGACAACGATGTCCCAAACCGTCGGAATGGGGTGTACCGTGTGCCCGTCTGCGAGGGCAGATGGTGTCGTAGAAGCGACCGACACGGCGGTGTGGTCCGTCTCAGCCATGATGAAGAGGTTTGTGAGTGGATGTGGGTTGGGTTTGGGACTTCAGATGCGGATGATGTGCTGCAGGCTGTTTCCCGTCGACGACTTGTATTTAGAGGTTGGCGTTTTCGGGCCGTTGATGAAAGAGGGAGAGGTCTGCCTGATCAGACAGGGCTGATCTGGGAAGGAAAGAAAACAACAGGTGCCTGTACGTGAGGCGTGGTGCGGTGCCACTGTTGATCGTGGACCCGGAATCTGATGATGAGGTGGCCTCTGCGAAAGACAGCCTAGCAATGATGCTGATTCCGAATGGCCGCAAGCATGTTGGTTGAAAGTCTCAACTGGGAATGTCTTGGTCTGAAAGTGAGCCAAGTCAAGTTTGGGCGAAGAGCAGAAAGAATGTGAACATGTGGTGAATGCCTGTGAAAGAAAGAGTCACTGTTGATGTTTCTGCCTACACAATGCAAACTGTTTGTTGCTGTTAGGGGAAGCCGTCCCAGGCCCAGCCTTGCACAAAGGATGAGGTGCTGAGGTGGCTGCCCCAGGGTCCAGTGAGAGCTGCCCAGTGGCGTCATCTAACAGGGAATAGGTCCCCTGTAAATTTCAGCCTTGCGCCAAAGTTGCAAGCCATCTTTCTGCTACTGTCCAGGTCCAGAGCTGCCCTTGCTTTGCCAAACCGAATTTCTGACAAGCCTCTCCAGCCAGCCAGCCAGCCAGCTCACCTGGGCGCCAAAAGACAACAAGATGGCAAAAGAGGTATCCTTGGACACCTCCATGGTAAGTCACACACTTGCGCAACCCGACCCCCCCAAACACACCCCACTGACCAACGCCCGCCTCCCCCCCCGCAGGGCACCATAACGGTCGAGCTGTACACGTCGCACGCGCCCAAGACGTGCACCAACTTCGAGACCCTCGCGCGGCGCGGCTACTATGACGAGACGGTGTTCCACCGCATCATCCCGGGCTTCATGGTGCAGGGCGGCGACCCGACGGGCACCGGCCGCGGCGGCAGCTCCATCTACGGCGACAAGTTCGCCGACGAGATCGCGCGCCCCCTGCAGCTCAAGCACACGGGCGCCGGCGTCCTGAGCATGGCCAACGCCGGGCCCGACACCAACGGCAGCCAGTTCTTCATCACGCTCGCGCCCGCGCCCTGGCTCGACGGCAAGCACACCATCTTCGGGCGCGTCAAGGCCGGCATGGGCGTCGTGCGCCGCCTGGGGCTCGTGCAGACGGACTCGGAGGACCGGCCCGTGCAGGAGGTCAAGATCGTGCGCGCTAGGGTTGTGGAGGGGGCTGAGGATGACTGATGATATGTGTGCGCGCGTGCGTGTTGCGGCGCCCGGGTGTATTAGAGCACCTTGCCATGATAGGAGGCAGCGCGCTCCCGGTCTCTGTTTGCGTCTACGGACGTAAGATCCGCCCAATGCGTGGGAGTACCCATGAGAGGACGAGGCGCATTAAATGGGTGAAGCGAGTCCCAGCAGAGCAATGGAGGACAGCCCCGGCGAGAGTCCATTTGCGCCTGGCTGCTTGGGTCCGCCCATCCCTGTGTAGCCAGGGTCTGCAGCTCTCCATTTGTAGTGCGAGCCTCAGGATTACGAGCTCACAGGAGAACTCCGACTAGGTCATACCTGCGCGGCCAGCCGCGCCAGATGCTCAGCGCACTCTCAGGTCGCGGTGGCGGTCGGAGGGGGCAACTCATTACTCTTGGTAGCAGACTCAAAATGATATCCACATGCTTGCCGTCATGTGTCGATGTTCCATGCGCTGAACTTTGTCTCGTGTGACTCGGCCCCTTACAGCTCAGCACAAACCGCCCTGGTTGTTCAACCCCATTTTCCGAAGTGTCACATCACTTCAGCGGTCACTCTTGAGGCCGCCGAAGCCAGAAGGGTTGCGTGAAAACTGAGAGAGGTGTACGCAGTGTCTGGTGATACTATATGAAGTAAGCACCAGATCAACATCTGCCAGGCCGGTTGGTACACCGATGCAGCACTCACATGGCAGCTATAACCAACTACAGGGTACCGCCCACCGGTGGACCTCCCACTGGGGGACATAATGAAGTACGCACCGAAGCTGGATGCCCAATTCGTTTGCCCGACTTGTATACCTACAATAATCGATACCCCAGCGCTATTTATAGGTAGAGGATCTACATGAAGTAATATTGAAGGTGTATGTATCGCAGAAGTGGTTGTTGTGGGAGTGGGGTGGAGGGTGTAGGGTGTACCCAAGGTGGTGTAGGATGCCCGACTTATTGCCTTACTTATGCATCATCCGTTTCTGCAGGTGCGAACATCAGACCCCTCGAAGCAATTCCTCGCCTCTGTGCCATCTATGCATTCCTGGGTGATGGCAGGAAGTCCGTGTGTTCGATCAAGAAAAACAGAACGCCTCGTCAGATGTGAGGTAGATCATTGGACTGCGCAAGGGAAGCCCGTCAGGCCCAGCAGACGATAAAGAAAGAGCACGATTCCCCCGGGCAGGTCATTCATTGGGTGCAGAACCTTTATTATTTGCCTAAAGTGAACCACAACACCATACCTTGAATTTGAGCTTCCCCATCCAGTTTCTACCACGTAATCTTCTCTCCTACGGCTCAATTGCCACGCCCTGAAAACGCCAGTAATAAGTTGCATCGAATGACGCCACCCTCGACACCACATGCAAGACCATCCAAGGCTGAACTTTACTCTTGGGACCCCCTATGATGAACCGACCGACACCATGAAATGCGAAATGCGACTTGAAACAAAAACAATTGAATCTCACCACTGGGGCCTCTCAAACCGACCAATGTAGACCCTCGCCTCACCCACCGGCTATGCGTGTGGTGGATCCGAGAGTGTGTCTGAAGATTCGTAGCCTACATCCACCTGGCTAACGTTCTTTGGTTTGGGCGATGCGGAAGGTGGTTTTGAGGACCCGAGCTTCAGCTTCTTGGCGGGTGATGGGTGTTTGGCCTTCTTGGGCAACACTTGGACGGTTGATTTCTTGTCGTCCTCGTCATCCTCATCCTCGAGCTTGGACTCAACACTGAGGAACGAGCTGGTCTTGACCTTGTCCTTCTCCTTCTCCTTCTTGGGCTTGTTCTTGAGCAGGATCTTGGTGGTGGGCGCCTTGACCTTCTTTATTCTCTTCTTTGGGTTGATGGTGGTGGTATCTGACTCCTGGTCCTCGTCGAGTTCGTCGGCATCACGCTTCCTGGGACTACCCGCCCGCGAGCCATTGACCGGGGTGCCCTTCTGGCTGGACGGGGGTGTGTTGTCACCATTGCCACCGTTGGTGATCTTCTGCGAGGCCACACGGCTTGCATTCCTGCCGCTGTTTCCGATACATGCTCCCATGTGGTTGTTCAGACGGGTGACCAGTATGCACCTCTTGCATTTGCTACATGTGGCTGAGGGGAATGACAGCACGTTTGGCGGCCGTTGACCGTCCGGCGTGGGCGTGACGGTGCCGTCCACACTGGCATCGAGCTTCTTCTCCATGTCCTTCTTTTTCTTGCCCCTGCCTGGGCCCGGGGCGACCCATGTCTGGCCGTAGATGTCGTAGCCTGGCTTGTCGATGTAAGGGTGCTTCTTGCAGTATATGACACCGGGGTCTGGCTTCTGGGCGCCCCTGCCGTCGGTGGGGTGCAGCAGGCGAGGGAGGTGGCAGCGTGGGCACAGGATGTCCTTTGTGGTCTGTAAGGGGTTGCCCTTGAGCAAAACCTTGCCGTCCTCGTATATTGCTGCATCGGTCTCTGTTCGCACGTCGGGCTTGGTATCTGGGTCTGAAGCGTCTGCAGCGTCCGCGGCCAGTTTCTCTACGCGGATGGCGGCGGTGTTGGCGCGGCGAGTCTTCTCCTCGCGGTGGACTTCGAGCACGAGGTCAAAGATGACATTGTAGAGGACATCATCGAGGACCTGATGTGACTAGACAACGGTCAATCCAAAAGCCAGGACAGGACCATGTGCCCCAGGGTGGAGCAAACACTGCGCATGGAGACAATTGCAGGCAGTATTGGCCCTCAGTTCCGGCTGCAGGCGGGCAGATTATACTTACAATTCGATCCAGGGCGCTGGAACCCTGGCTGGCCTTGACGATTCCTGCCCGGCCGGAGAGGCTATCCAGCTTGACCTCGTCCATGTTTGGAGAGGGGAGGGGAGGGGAGGCGGAGGGGGAAGACGGAAGGGCAGGAGGGAAAGAAAGGAATGGTGTGGGAGGGCGTAAGCGTGTAAGAATGCCAGAAGTGATGGGAATCGATCAATTAATTTTTGGTTTTCGGGAAGGCTGACGACCTGCGACGCCGGGCGTGGGATGACGGGGGCAGCACAAGCAAACGGGCTGCAGTGGAGGGCAGGCAGGCTGGCAGGCAGGCAGGCAGGCAGGGCTTGCAGTAGGCCCAGGTAGGCCCAGGTAGGCACTGTAGGGTGTTGGTCAGGTGCGGTCTGGTCCCTTTGCGGTAACTAGGTCGGTCGGCCGGCGCAAGCAGCCGAACTTGTGGTGCCCTGCAGTCGGCCCACTCGCTGTCTCTCGGCCTCACCTTTTGGAATGTGCCGAAACGGTGGCAAGCAGCAGTCCTCGGAAAGGCTGGTTTGATGCTCAGAAGCTTCCTGGACCAGCCTGCAGGTGGACGAAGAGATGGATGACCATGGGTTCCGGATGGCTGGGCTCCTTTGTCCTGGACAGGAGAGCGGGCGATGGTGCAAGGCCAGTGTGTAGAATGAATGGGTGGGTGAGTAATGGCAAGTAAGAGTAAGGCTGAGTGGGTAAGTGGGTGGGTGTGTGGGTGGGTAAGCGAGTGGAAAGCGTGGCTGACTGAATACCGGTTTGATACAAAAGCAGATTTGGACGGTTTGCTAGCGCATAGATGGTAGTTTAAGATACCTATGTAGGTAGTCAATGGTGGCTTTGGAGGGTGGCGAGAACCTCGTGGTTTTGCATCGGAATTATCATTGCAGGCCACCCAGCCTATATTACAGTAGGCTTTTAGGTACTTCGCAAAGTCCTCGTGATGGAGGCCACCCGGCGAGGATTACGACATTTACAGGGCAATAAATATTCACATAATATCCTCATCCACACGGTCTATGACCTGCTCTTCGCAACATAATAGTTGTCTGATTCACTTGTAAAACAAATAACTGCGCTGTCGAGTTATTCCGGCAGATAATAATCGACAAGAGTTCCTAAATTAAAAAGGTCCCCATCCACACCAAGCTGGCCCGTAGTGTCGGGAAGCAGCCGGCACACCCCCCCCCCCTCTCCAACGGTCTGGACCCTTTTGTACCCCTGACGTGCTGCAGAGGTGCTGCAGATGTGCTGCAGATGCGCTGCAGATGTGCTTGGGGTGACATGAACCAAGAATGCACTCGGAGGGGACCAACCTTGTTTTACCCGGGACCGAGGAATGCGACCAAGTCTAGATGAACATGCGTCGGCCTTCACTCCTTTCGTCCTCTACCTCTATTTCAACCTCGACTCAACTTCCACCTCAGGTGTCAATTAGACCATAAAACCGCGACACCAGCCCTAGAACCCTCCTGCCATGCCTCTCACACCCGCATGACCCGACTGACCCGACGCCGTTGACCCCTCCAACAACCAACCCATCCGCCCATCATCGCCCTCGACGCTCTCCTCGTGTCTCCCTCGCTCCCTCCCTTCGCCGGCCATGTCGCGTGCACAGCAGCCCTCGATTCTCTCCTTCTTCCAGCCCAACAATAAGCAGCGACCTCCAAAGTATGCAGCCCCTCCGACAACACAGGCCCAACATGCCTCCTCGCCTATCCCTCCTCCTCCTCCGCCGTCGCCGCCCCCACAATCACAGGCCGTCATGCCGGTGACATCAGCCTCACCAGCCATCACCGCCCTGCCGCCCTCGACGCCCTCCCCACACCCCTCCGCGACCATCGTCCCCATAACAGACGCCCACATCCCCGCCCTGCGCCGCATAAATGCCCTGCTCCTGCCCGTCAACTACACCGACAGCTTCTACAAGGCCATCCTCGACCCGACGCAGTCGGGCCTCTTCAGTCGCGCCATCCTCTTCCACGACGGCGGCGCCGGCAACAACAGCAACGACTGCCCATCTCCCGCAACTGCGGCGGTGGCGTCGGCGGCGGTCGCGCCCAAGGTCGTCGGCGGCCTCGTCTGCCGCCTGGAGCCCAGCCCCTTCGACCCCTCCACCGGCGCCTACTCGCCGGACCTGGCCCGCCGCGCCCAGGCGCGCGCGAGCCCGCCCGACGCCCGCGTCCTCTACGTCCAGAGCCTCGGCGTCCTCGCGCCCTACCGCGGCCTGGGGCTGGCCGCCGCCGCCGTCGAGGGCATCTTTGATGACGTGCGCCGCGGCCGCGGCGGCCTCGCCAACATCGGCTGGGTCTACGCCCACGTCTGGACCGAGAACCACGACGCCCTCGAGTGGTACGCCAGGCGCGGGTTCGAGAGGGACGTCAGGCTCGAGAACTACTACTTCAAGCTGCAGCCGGGCAGCGCGTGGGTCGTCAAGCGGAGGGTCTTGCGCCACGGGGCCGGGGAGGGGCCCCTTGGCTCGGGTGCGCACGATTGGGCTGCTCCCGCGAACGGCCATATCGCATCACAACAGCCCTATGCCGTGCCGCCGCCGAGCGTCACCGCGGCGGCGGTGAACCTACCTGGGTTCTCTAGGGCGGGCGGCGTGTCGCCATCACCACCACCACCACCACCACCACCACCACCACCGTCGGCTGCGAACGGCCCGCCGAGGGCAGCGCGTCCGGGCCCGCCAGAGCCATCTCTGTCCTTCCAGAACAAGCGGCCGGACATGGAATGGAACGATCTCCCCGAGGACATGGTCGCCGCATCGCGGACCACCTCCCGGATCAAGGACCTCCTCTCCCCTCCGACGGGGCCCGGGTCGGGTTCCAGCTCGAGGAGCAGCAGCTCGGCCGCGGGGCGCAAGAAGAAGGACAGGGCCTACCCTACCGCCGCGTTCGGGAGCTGATCCTATCCCCGGGCGGCGGACTCGGTTGTTATTCTAGGAAGGGGACGGAACAAGATGGAACTCTTGATTGTTGTTGTGCGGTCAGGGACAAATGGCGTTTATACGCGGCATGATAGAGACGGTGGACAACAGGACAGTATGGGGCGTGTGTCTCAAGGGTAGAGTGGGCGGTTTTTGGGTTTCTGGTCTTTTGTCTATCTAAGCCCCGGGCACCGCAGAAGGGGTTCTGATGATAGAGGCATTTTAGACACTGCAAGGTCAACACGTGGGCAATCAATGTAGCCATGAAGGTAGACGGCATATTCAACACAATAGAGGTATCGCTTTAGCACAAACGCTGGAACAAGTACTAATTCACACATCGGGTATCGAGCTTCGCGAAACACACCCCAGAGCATTTCACCAGAGTGGGCGACATACTGTGATTGGGCGTCGGTAGTGTACATATCATGTTAATCAGCTGAAGGGGAACCTGGAGTCGCAGTGATAACACAACGGGACTTGAGGGCGACGCACGGGCAGACAAGCGTTCCGACAATTGATGAATTCTGGACGCGGAACTCCGTCGCGCAAACATGAAATATTTCCCCAACCAGAAAGTGCAAGTTGCATTTTGTGTGCAGAGCATTGCCCAAAGCCATACCAAACCAGACCAGGAAAACCCGCTTTCCGATGGAATGCCCAACAAACCGCACAGTCATAACATATACAAGTTAACAAAGGTGATCGCAGCCAGGGACCACGCGCCCTGCCTGGTACGATGCATGCCCCCTTATCTCCGGCTCACGAATCGCCCCCAGAGACCTGCAAAGAACTCCTTCTTCCGGATCGCCACGAGCCCTGCGATCAGCCCCAGTCCCGCCCACTGCCACGGCTGGACCTTGCGCAGGCGCCACCGGATTGCAGGAATAGAAAATGAGGACACGCGTTGCTGCGAGCACAGAGAGTTAGGACACGGATGCCTTCAATACGGTGGGGAGAGGGTTGAAGGGTTTTCGCTGTAGCGGCCTCCTGATTTGGCGGGTTTGATCTTACCTGCTCCAAGAATTCGGGGGTGGACTGTGACTTCTCCTCGCCCGTGGCGACGAGAGCAATGAGAGCAGCACCAACGCCAGACCCGTCCTTCGCGATGCCGATGCGGATCTTGTTGGCGCCTTCCTCACCGATTCCGTCAATGGCCCGGAATGCCTCGTAAATCATGTCGCGGAAGTATGGGTAGTGCTCGACGAGACTGCCGTCCACGCCCACGTCGATCGGCTCGCCCTCCCATTCCGGATCGGTCAGCTTGCCGGTCTTCAGCACAACGGCAGCGATGCTGATGGCCGACAGACGGGCAGCGCGCCGGCCGACCGACTCGGCGATGGCCTTGAACGCCTGCGCGTCCTCCAAGGAAGGGCTGTACACGTGGAGCTGGTCCTCCAGGGCCTGGCGCAGTGTGCCGAGGTCCGGGGTGTTGTCTGCAGCTGCAACAGACATGATGGCTGTGTCAACTCCCCATTGCTTGAAAATGCCAGATTCTTTGGCAATGGTCGTCGTTGACCGCCAGTCGTTCGAGCTTGAGTTCTCGTCCTTGAAGAGCTGCACGTTCTCGTCCTTCAGCAGGTCGACGATGGCCAGGCGCAGGAGCTCGCCCAGGAACATGCCAGAAACACGCTTCTCGAACATCTGGATGCCCGGGTTGATGCTGTCCTTGTCCAGTTGCTTGTCCCATGTCGTGTTGGGAAGCACGTTCAGCTGGTTGTCGAAAGAACCCCACTCGGTGTTGATGATCATCTCCCCCGTGCTTCTGTCAAAATCACCCTGCACAGGCTTCTTGACATTCGAGAGCTTCTCCACATACGCGCCGTTGGTGCCGGTGCCGAAGATTGCTCCCAGAACTGTGCCCTTCTTGCCTGGTGATGTGTAAGAGCGGGCCATCAGTGTTCCCACGGTATCATTGACGAGCGCGGCGACCTTGACAGGCAGCCCCAGCCTGTCAATCTCTGTCTGCAGCAGTTCGCAAACATCCTTGCCCACCGCGTCGGGGATATCGAAGCCCTTTGTCCAGCGCATCAGGATGCCCTTATTGATACCGATCTGTTGGACGGGGAAGCTGAATGTGAAGCCGAGTCGGAAGACTTGCTCATCCCTGAAGCCCTCGGGGTTGCTGAATGTGAAGCGCCTCCTCATGCGGTGCTCAAAATGCTCGCTGTGGTGTGTGCGGAGGAAAACCTCGATCTGCTTTGCCAGGAAGCTGAACAGCTCTTTGGAGGTCTTGGCCCTCATAAGGTCCTTGGGTATGGCGACTTTGGAGTAGGTGAGGTTGAATGTCGTGTCACCATTCAGATGGATGGAGCAGACTCGGAAGTTCGTCCCGCCCAGGTCGACGGCGAGGTAAAGGCCCTGCGCGAATAAAATAAGCTGTGGCCCCCAGTGCGCGCGAAGAGGCGTGCCAATGCTTACCTTCTCGGTGCCGTTGGGGACGCCAGTGACGTAAGTAGGAATCTGGCTCATACTGGTGCCGTCCCTCTCGAGGCCCTCGTCTGGAGGGGGATTAGTTGTCAGGGCAATTAATGGGACAGTGAGGACTGGAGTAGACTAGACGCACCTATCTGGCTGAGGAACTCAGCGACGCCCTTGTTGAGGTCGGCATCGTTGAGGTCGAACTCCTGCACGACGCGGCTTGTCTTTGCCGTGAGCCCCATTGTGAGTGGTATGGATGTGGGGGCTGAAGTAGGGAAGACTTGGGGATTCTCGCACACAGGCTCTTGAGATATCTGGGCGAGAGGGGAGTAGGAGGGACGGGAGAGAGGGAAGGGAGCTATTATATGAGAGGAATAGAGCAGCTTGGCGTCACGAATTACCAGCTGGAGGAGCTAGCAGCAGGGAGCAGGGAGCAGGGTTAGCTAGCTTCCGGGACGACAGGCGACGGGATGGCAGAATGGGGAGAGTCGTGAGATTGTGCGGGGCACATGCGCAGGCGCAGGCGCAGCTTGGACTTTCTGGGGGAGTGCGGCTAAAAAGCCAAGCTGGCCGGGCCTGGGGCCCGTTGGCCGTGACCTCAGAGTGACCTGGAGGAGACTTACTAAGATTAGCACAGGGAATAAGGCACAGCAGAGATACAGCGGCCTGAGGCTCGACGAGTCGATGGTGGTCGACGAGGACGAACAAGGTTTCCGAGTCTGGCCGTGGCCTTTGTTCTTGCGGAAGTCACAGTCCGAGTCGCCAACGGTTGCGGTTGAGTCGTCAATGGCACGCCAGGAGGCGCTGCCGTGCGAGGATGGCCTCTCCAGCTTGGCGGCCGTTGCACAAGGAGCTCGAAACCGAGAGGGCGGAATGTCCAATCCCCCAGTGACGTAAAGCCCTGCCGCTGGGATTCCGGATTCCTCAGCCGCGGGAACCTGGCCGTGCCTCCACTGTGCCTAAGCCTCCGAGCACCTCTTTCAACCTTCCTCCTCCTGTGCAGCTGATCCTGCCGCAAGCATGAAGACCCGGGCAGGCGGGCGATCTCCTGTTGTCCCAGCTGGAAGGGCGCGCCGCCGCTGGTGGTGAGCGAGGTGAGGTACCTCAAAGGTCAATCAGAGAGACACACGATCTCCGGGCAGACTACCAGCAACAAGCCTGTGGCCTCGGCGGCTGGCGGAGACTCGGGGCGATTCCAGTGGAGCGAGAAAAAAGGGCCGGATGTGCTGCAGGCGAGACCTGGAATGAGATCATGGGCGACCAATATCTGCGCGACCCCTGCCGGTTGTGAGTGGGCGACTCGAGGAACCTCAGTTGAACTTGAACGGGACGGGACGATTCCAGACCAGCGAGAATTTGTGCTGGTAGTGGTACAACACAAAGATTGGATGGCTGGGGCTGGGGAAGCCGACAGCAACGAGGGAGATGGTGGAGCAGCGAGCGCCTTGATTGCTGGGCGGTCAAGAGCGTGCTTGAATGATGTCTGCGACTCTGCGCGGTTATCTATGCTAGGTGGTATCGCCGTGTCAATCGTTTGTTTCCTCGGGCGCCGCTAAAAAGTGCGAGCCCAATGGAAGCCGATGCGATGCCACTTGCTCCCCTCGTGCCTCGTGCCTCGTGCCTTGTGCAATGCCTCGACTCCTCGAGCCTTGGGCTGCATGCAGGTGGTGCTTTAGCGACACGATGCTGGAGTGCCTCGTGGGCGCGTGGCACGGCAGTAACATCCACTTTTGTCGGTTGGCCCAGCAGCTTGGGACACCACACCTGGGATGGATCACTGAAGACGGCGGCGGCGACTGGTCGATTCGGCGATGGTCGTCCTTCCAGGAACCTCGCGCCGAGAAATGGCAGCGGCCGGGGCCGGATGACGTAGTAGCACAGCGGTGTATCCACAGTCGCAGAAAGCTGCTAGCTAGGAAATCTACCCACAGAACTCAGCAGTGGGCTTCCATGGGGCGACGAGCCCTCGTCGGGGAAATTGTGGTGGAATGGCGGCAGTCGTGGAGGAGATCGTGGGCGCCGTGGAGAAAGGGAGCCACTGGGAATGAGTCGAGACAGGGCCAAAGCAGTCTGTTTCCCCGGCGTGTCCTGCCCGAGCATGAGTCCTGGGCCTGCCTTCCTTTCCAATGCGATGGCCTGCCTTGTACTGTCTCGACCACGCCTGGTCAATCGACCAGGGGCCACACGAGACACAAGGATTCCGTGATATCGATACGGGGGTCCTCGTCACTGTCACTGGGTACCAAAGGAGCGTCTCTGGAGATCCGGAGCCGTTGATGTGGGGGCCTGAGGGCAGCGAAAGGACCGAATCGATGGCATCAGATCGTGGGCGGACGTTGTCCGAAGAAGGACAGGTGTGCAGACTTTTGAGGCCCTTCCTCGTGGCTTTTTGATTCTTATGAGGTCCAGCACGACGGGAGCGCAATTTTTTGTAGTCACAAGGACACGACCCTCACCTCACCTCACGAGAGGGAGCGCCACCGACACCCGATCCCAAGCAAGCAAACCATGGGGACGGGACCTGGGGCCCCGGGGGCTCAAGCTTTGCTGGGGGGGAATGTTTCGGCAACAAAAAAAGATCACACGACAACCATTAAACACACTGCAAACACTATATAGATTACTTGGTTGTCCTTCTCCACGCTGGCTGGGTTTGTGTCACGCGAAGAGTCGGGACGAAGGCCCTTAATATTGTGCCAATCCCCAAACCTGCAACATTTGCTCAAACGGCTTGCTGCTTTTGTGGCTAGTCCCAGCAGCGGCCACACCACTAATTGCACTTGGTCGTCAAGACCAACGCTAGTGCGCAATAGTGTCGTCGCCCCCCCTCCCGAGCCTGTTTACTCGGCCAAGACGGCGCAAGAGAAGAGCGCCACCATATCCGTTCCCACGATAGCCACGGTGCCTGACCAGACAAACCACAAGAGTATAAGCAATCTGGCTGCGCGGCACATGCAGCCCAGTCAAAGGGCGGGAATTCCCATCTACATCACATATGTATGGCCAGGTTTCGATGATTTCCATCCGGCTTGGCCTCGGGGGCATTTGTTTACGGTTGGACGCAACTTCAGAGCACGGTCCACAAGCCTGATGGCAAGATCTCACTCACTCTTCTCAACAGCTCTGGCATCAAGACTAAGTATTAAAAGTGGTGCACCGTACTGTCGAAAGGGTCTGACATGAAGCCCATACCTCAATACCTCCACTCGGCCTGATGAAGCCTGAAGCCTGCCTAGGTGCCCAAGTTTGCCGGTTTCCAGTGTGAAAATAGCAGGCGTTCGAGGAGATCTTCAATGAGATATGTGTACCAGAAATGCGAAGCCCGACTGTAAGTCTCAGAGGATGATCTCCGCTCGTTTCTGAACGTAACGTAATTCTTGCATGTCAGGGCCTCATGAAAGCATTTGAACTCGCAAGATGTTTTGTTTCTGGCCGATATCAGAAAGTGGGTGTCTTCATGCTGGGCAACTAAAACTATTGACCCTCTTAGTTAGTAGCTGAGTGTTGAATTGGAATGCCATGGCTGGGGTTCTAGTATCACGATCTTGCACCTTGGTGCTGGATCTGGGACTAAAATTGCGAAAAGCTGGCGTCGAAGCACCTTAGGATGTGAGACTAGAGCTGCTGTTCACCTGGACAGTTGGGTTTGCCTCAAGTCATCAAGTAGATATGAGGAGAAATAGGGCACCAATCGGTCTTCGTCAAGAGGCTGCGACCCAAGTACAGGAGAAATAAAATGTCTGAGTATGTACACTATAGCCGAGAAGGTTTAAATAGACTAGCTGAACTGCTCGGGTCCCATTATTTTCCCCAGGAGATGTACACTCACTGAGAAACACAATGAACTCTACAAGCTGTGCAAACAGTCCAGTCAGCACCTGCATTTTCCAGATGCTGGATCTAATGATGCACTGTCTCTTTGTCTGTCTACCTATGGGTCTCAAGTGCTGTATGACTGCATATAGGTACACGGAGCAAAACCTCCATGGCTGAGGACTTCGTATCACCAATGACGGAATGTGGAAGAGACACCCAACCGATCAGGTCTTGCGAATATTATTGATGTAGCTCGCAGCACTTGAGGCACCTCAGAATATCGAAACGGCCCATGACCTGTAAACCAATCGTCTGCTCGTCAAGCTGTGTTGCTTCCGGCACATCGAGACCAAACAGGCAGAGTGCCCAGACGTTGACGTGCGGTATATCTCACCGTCTGGGTTCTACCGTAACTTAGACCGACTAAGAGCGAAGCATCACTGCCTCCAAGCGCATTTTCACTCCGAACAGGACAGTACAGCCAAAAACACCCCACGGGAGCTCTGGCGTCGGCGAGGCAGTTTCTATGAAAACCTCGTTCAATTCCCTGTATTAGTCGCTCATCACACGATGCACAGAACATGCCAGACCGAGCCCCAACCTGGGTTGAGCGCCTCGTCACGGATGTGGCATGCTCAAATCATTTACGGATATTGCTCATGAGATTGCAGGTATTTCTATTTCTTTATATACGACAGATCATAATGTTACTATCACGCTCTGACCCCGCACCATTTTAAAGAGGTATCTATGACTCCGACTTGGAGATCTCGTGCTTGGTCCACTCCGTCAAGCCGCCCTTGGCGACGATATCCTGCAGGTTGGCCGCGAACTCGCCGACCTTCTCCTCCCACCGATCGCCGCCCTCCCCCTCCTGCACCTCGACGGTGCTGCGCGCCACATCCCAAGTGAGGGTCCATCCCGTCCGCCGGGTGGGTGTGTTGTCCGAGCGGGTGAAGGTGGCGCGCAGCCGCTCGATGAGCCGCGGGACCTCCAGGCCTAGGAGCGCGTTGTTTATGCTATTCCGCGAGAATATGTTTCCGAAGCTGCCCGCCACGACGAGGGGGATCTGCTTCGCCAGGATTGCCGTCGCGGCTTGCTCTCTTGAGGAGCCGCAGCCGAAGTTGAATCCAGACACGAGGATGTCGTTCGGCTTGGCGACGGACCCGAAGTTGGGGTCGTAATTCGACATGCACACTTCCGCCATGCCCTCTTTTGTGATGTCATCTTGATATGTGTACTTTCCTGGGTAGATGTTATCCGTGTCCAGATTGTCGGCGTCGCAGAACACGATCTCTCCGGTGATCTTCTCCGGGAAGCCTGGGAGGATCTGAGTGGTGGCCTTCGCTGATGCTTCATCACCGACTGAGGACTCAACACGGTCAATGAGTGACTCGAGCTGTTCCAGAGCGTTGCTAAGCTCGCTCTCTGCGGTTGCCGATCGACCAGTGCCGTAGCCGTAATCCACGCCAGAATAGTTTTCTGGAATCTTATATTCACCTGTGCCTGAGATAACACCGTGAAGAGCGCTGGCGGCGACAACTTCAGGGCTGGCAAGGTAGGCGAGGGCATCTCGTGAGCCCATGCGCCCCTTGAAGTTGCGGTTGGAGGCGGAAATTCCAACCTCGCCGGGCTCCAGCAGACCGGTGCCTAATCCGATGCAAGGACCACATGAGGCCGGGAGTGGGATAGCCCCGGCTTCGAGCAGAGTCTGCCAGCTTCCCTGGGCTTCAGCCATCTCCTGCTCATGAATGGAAGCCGCTGCGATGTACATTTTGACACCATCTGCGACCTTAGGGACCTTGCCGCTGTTAGCCTTTGCCGCATCCCGGAAAACCTTGGCGGCTGCGGCAAGATCAGAGGCTCTAGAATTGGTACAGGACACAATGTACGCCCTGTCGACCTTGATTTTCTTTGGCGCGAGCTCGGCGAGAGGAGTCGAGATCTTCACACTGTTAGGCCCCGAAATGTATGGTGACAGGGTAGAGAGGTTGAGGTATAGCTTCTTGGCGTAGTGTGCCCCGGAGTCGGCATGGACAGGGTTTGCGTAGAGCTCGTCAATCTTCTCATGCGTAATTCGGTCTTTGGTCGTCCGGTTCTCATTCATCGCTGCCTCTGTAGCCTTGTATCGCAGCCAGCGCTCCAAAGTCCGGTCTATTGGGAACTGTTGCACGTGGGATGTCAGTCAAGTTGTCAGCATGCAATTATGTCAAGGTCAGGAACACACCATTGCAGAAAGCGCGGACCACTCGGTTGACATATTACTTATCGTAAGTCTGTTGTCCACGGAGATACTAGCCATCGTCTCCTCAGAGCCGGTGAACTCAACGGCATGGTTCAGCACATCGCTGTTGAACAGCCCGCACAGCGCGACTATAACGTCTTTTCCAGTAACTCCCGGAGGTAATGTCCCCGTGAGAGTCACCTGCGCAACAGGTGGAATCTGGAACCAACTCTTCTTGGTGGCCCAAATGGAAGCCGCATCGGTCCTCACCAAAGCAGTGCCAAGAGAAGCAATCGCACCGTACATGTTACTATGGCTATCTGAAGCCACGCACAAAGTGCCGGGCCAGACGAACAACTCTTCGACCTGACGAGGTGTTAGCAAGCCACAGCTCCGCTTCACGGGCCGCTTGGCCCACTCACCATAACCTGGTGGCCAATCCCGTGACCGGCGGGGAAGAAGACAACACCATGCTTCTTCGCAAACTCCTGGATCTGCTCATATTTCTTCAGGTTGGACTCGGACTTGTTCTGGACATCGTGGTCCAGTGCGAAGACCATCTGGCTAGGGTCCTTGATCCGGGTGGCGCCCATGGACATGAACTTCTTCGCAATGGGCCATGTGTTGTCGTGTGACATGCACCGGTAGGGCTCGATCTGCACGTAGTCGCCGCTCCGGACGAGCTTTCCCTCCGGGAGACCGACGGCATGGCGCTGGACGATCTTCTCAGTCAGGGTCTGTGGGGTTGCATTGTCGGCTGGGATATCTGCGAAGGAGAATTCGGCGCCATGGGCTTGCGAGAATGTCGCTCGGCCGGAGGGCATGGTCGTCCTTGCCAGGCGGCGGTATGAAAGCTGGTGGAACGATGCGCGCGGCAGCCGTTGACTCATTACGCTCTGGACCGAGAGGCGGGTGTTCGCCCGGCAGAGGGATCGGGCCCATGGGGCGTACGCAACCTGGCAGATATCATTAGTTGACTGTGAGGGATCAATTGGTACCAGGAAATCACCTACTACTCTGCGGGACATGGCAAGCGAAGGTTTGAGCGCAGTGCGCTCGAAGAATCGTTAAATTCGTTGACCGGGGGCAACACTGAATGCATCGCGTTGCTGAGCATTAACTTTTTTGTGAGTGGTTGCCGATGACGGCCCCTGTCGGACTCTATCGATAGTGATTACGTAACGGGTCCCTTCAGAGGCTCATCATCCCTTGAAGTCAGAGTGCTGCAAACGGGGAACCCATCGCCCCAAGTCAACCAGACACAAACTTCCACGCCTTAATTGTGGTTCCCAGCCTCGTAGACTCGACTATATTGAACACATGGCATAAGGATTTTGGACCAGCACCTAGTTAAGCATATCTGTTGGGCCTACCCTTTCAAAACGCTGCCGTGATCTAGAAATGTGTCTTGTAACGACATGTCAAATTCCAGAACTTTGATCGCATCCATGGTATCAGTCTCCCACCTGCGGCAACGCAGTAGTAGGCTGCATAGACTTGTAGTCGAGGCAGCAATCTGACGTCGGTGACATGGAGCAAGGTTTTGGCAAAGGATACAGAAGGGTGAATAAGAGAAAACATGCGCAGAGTGGCACGCAAATGCACCCACGCTGTGCAACAGTGGACGGCCAGCAAGCAGGAACCCGCGGCAAGCGACCGAATCAGGGAGCACGCAGTCGCTGACAATAGCCGCGAGGGTCAATCCAGCGGCAATAGTCAATACTAATTTGAAGGGCACAGTCAGACGGGGGAACAGTGACTGACTGCTGACGGCCAATGTCACACAGAGAACGGCTTCAATGCCACGCGACAACAGACGCACAGGAAATGCGCATGCGTGACTGGGCGGCTGCTTCTACCGGCTTCGTCTCTTCTTCGTCAGCCAGTGCATCCTGCGCATCCTCCCTGCTACCAAGGGTGGGACCGGCCATTGCTGGTGTAACAGTGCTTAAGCGCCGTGGAGGAGGGGTTGGTGGTGAGGTGGAGAAGAACCCTGCACCCGGCCGACTCAGCTGTGTGTCCATTGCCCACATGGGGCTCAGCCGCAGCTCCGCCCCCTGCCGGCGCCTGTCGGTTTGCACTGCCGGGCCGGGCAGCGGAAGGGGTTTTGGGTTCGCTCGGCTGGACTGGTGTTTGGAGGGGACATGGAAATAGAACGGGACTATAAGTCGCTGTGTCGGTGGTCTATATTCGGCTCATTCTCCATGTGATGACGACGACGATGATCCAAGATGGTGGTGCTGATGGGATGGTGAAGCTGAAGCTACTGCTGCTGCTGAAGCTACTGTTGTTGTGGGTTGCAGTCTGGAGAGTCTCGGGTTCGGAAACTGGTGATGCCATGCAGGACGCAGGGCCAGGCCAGAGCACGGCCCTTGGATGATCCTGGGTGACAGATCTACCCTGTCCCTTCGGCGTACCTACACTGCCTAGGCAGGTAGATAGTCCACCTAGCCCACATAGTCTGTTTTTCTAGTCCCTTGTTCAGCGGTCGCCCGTTCGTTCGGCTCGGCGCGCGTGGTTTGAAAGTTCGGAGGGCTTCTCACCGCCCGTTGGCTGGTAGGCTGTGCCCATGGATATAAGTGAACAAGTGAGAGAAGAAGGCTACCGTGAATAACAAATCCCGGGGTATACGTTCTGCATTACGAGATGTGGCTTCCGGGGAGACTGATGAGACTGGGCTGGGGACTGACAGTCTCGATACAGCATGGCTTGCGGGTCGACAAAGAGAAAAGTCGAATCTCAGATCCAGAGGGCCCAGAGACCACCTTCCATTTGCCAGCCAGCCAGCCAGTGCCAGAGCTGTCAGCCTGCCCAGGCGGGCCCTGTTCCAATGAATGCGGGCTTCGGGCGTTGTCAAGGCGGCCGCTGCCCGGTCAAAGTCGGGACGGCATTCCCACACGCCACGGAGCACGGACGAAGAAACATGATACCTCACGGCCATGCAACATCAGTCTCAGATGCTTCCAGATGCATATTGGCCCCCAAAATGGCCGCCACTCCCCACAGTCCATCTGCACTGACTGCCCGTCTCTGCACCGAGGAACGTGTCAGAAATGGCTATTCAGGCCATCTCATCTGTCGTGTGGGAGGGCGGCCCTGAAGTGGGGAGGCGAATGTCGATCAGGCTGAACAGCTAGCCCTTTGTTTGTCGATGTTGGGGAGCTGTCGTGTCACCCGGCCGCGTCCAGATGCAGCCCAGTAAGAGCTCGCCCGGCTTGGTGGTCTGCATATCCTCTCGATGGGCGGCACGGTCCAGCATTGATTTGAAGTCTGGAAATTCGGTCGCTTCTGGCCTCGTTGCATGCTTTCCCAGGGACGGCCGACCCAGTCATTATCTCAGACGAGCAGAGAGGGCCAGGTTGGTTTGGTGGTAGGATTCATGATTAGTCCAGTCCAGAGAATCCTTCCGGATGTAGGACTGCAACCCTGCGCATGCCCAACAGAGGGTCAGAGGGTTGGCAGGTCGCCCTAAGATTGGCCTTCGAGACAAGTGCCGTCGGCAAGGTCATTCATGTCATGACGAGTGCGAGGGAAGACACGTCGTGGCAAATGGCCCTTCATCCTTCGTCAGGGTCAGCGTCAATCAAACACTTATTCCACTGCAGCCCAGCCCTAGCACCGCCGTTGCACACTGGCTGATCGCGGCCAGCAGGGCGGATAGAGTAGTAGTAGATAGGAATTAGAGCAGCAAGCACGGACCCACGCCGAGACAACACGGCAGGCTAGGTAGGACTCTGGGCTCAGACAAGCTCGCCCAGCCCTGCCTCGATAGCTGCTGGCGAGGGGGACGATGACGACAGGAGAAGAGAAGACGAGAGACCATTTTCGCAGCACTCGCGTTCTGGTATGTGTGGAGGTGCCCAGGCAGTTGGGTGGGTGGCCCACATTCTGGTCGCGCCTGGCAGTCCTAAATCCATGTCGGCGGAGTCTTGATAGGAAAAAAAAAAGGTCTTGTCCCTTTCCCTCAGCCACACTAGAGCTGCGGTGCAGTGCGGTTTCGATGCAGTGCAGTGGCAGCTCTCGTGGGTGTCGCGAGCAGGTGGGACCCGCAATAGTACAGCAGTACGGGATGTTGGTTGTAAAGAGTTGGGTAGGCGGGCCCGTAGGACTCAGCTCTCGGCCTGTTGGTGCTGCCAGTGAGTCCTTGGTCGTTGGCATTATTCACACACACGAAGTCCTACGTCCTACGTCCCACACGTCCCACGCCCACATCTCATCCCACTCAGTCCCCAGTCCCAGTCCCAGTCGCTGGTCTCAGAGGCTGACCCCCCAAGTCTCATTCCTGTGCCGGGCCAGCAACGAACTACCAATATCTCTATCTATCCTACACCGGCCGAAGAGACGAGGCGGAGTGACATACACTCACGCAAGCACCCTCCCAAACACACGCAATTGCAAGTCACTCGGGCAAGCGAGCGGTCAGGGCCCGGCCTTTATCTACCCAACCCTTCTTCAAACCGTCCCGGATGACACTATAGCGGAACATAGACTGCTGGAAGCGGAAAGCCGTCGCAAAGAACAGGACATACAACAAACAGCCTCATTGCGGGACCCGAGCAGCTTGCCTGTTGCCCAATCTTTTTTCTATTTGCATTCCGAAAATCTACATGCTCATATTTTCGCTTTGGGTTCACCCAGGGCCATCCCCATCCATAACGTAACCCCTGCGAGCGACGACCGCAACCTTGGCCTGAGCCTGATTGATTGACTTCAAGAGTGCTCTGGCCTCACAAGGTTCACGGGCAGACAAGAGTCACGGTCCTGAGACGGACAGCAGACTCATCAAAGAGAGACCTGAAGCAGCAGCCTCATGCACGGCGCGGCAGTCAGCCCAGCCGTACCGCAACAGCAGCAGCAACAGCAACCAAATCTGCAACATCAACCGCAACTGCACCGGCAGCGAACCCGCAGCGAAGCAGTCCTGCATCTGTCTAATTTCTCACTCGCTTTCTGTCTTTCCCCCGCCTCCTCCAATCCTACGCTCTCTCGATTCTCTCTTCGCCATCCTTCACCCTCAAGCTCACCCTCAACCATAACCGAAAACCCAGTCAGCAGGCGGCAACGGGCAGCATCAGCCTAAACCATACTGAGCCATCAAGGACACACACGGAGAACATTATTGCCTACCTACAACTACCAGCCTTGCCAACCTAGCTGGCCAACCAACCTAGCCGTCGCCTTATTTCCGACCCTGCTCGCTTCGCTTCGTTCCCTTTGGAACCCCTTTGGGTCCTATCCTGTCCTGGCTGGCCTGTCCTGCCTCTTGCTTGTCCTGCCTTGTCCTTGCCCACCCTCTCGTCTTCTCCCCCCCTCCCACCAAAAATCCATCCTACTCTCCCCCGTCTTTTTGGCTGGGCGGCTGAATCGTGCCCACCCTTCGGTTTCGTCCCTTTTAAGATTTAATACACCACAACCCCCCGCCGCTCTTTTTAAAGTCGTTCCTGCATTCCCTCCTCCCTTATGAGCTCTCTGAATTCCCGCTTGAAACACCTTGGCTTTGCGAAACGCAAATCGAGTGCCAGCATCCAGTCGCCAGACCTATCGCAGAGCCAGAGCCGCACGCCTCCGCCGCAGGGCTCGTCCCAATCGTCCTCCCACAACAGCACTCCCCCATCACACGTCCGACCCGCTGGCCAAGCTCCCTCTATCGCCTCCAACTCCTCGCAGCAGTCCCTGCCCCAGATGAACCACCCCGGCCAAGGGCAGCGGCCACCGAGCTACACGGCTGGATATCCTGGTGGGTCACATCCGCGTCCGCGTCCGCATCCACATCCCACATGCCACCTCTCCCAGGCCCCTCCCCCTCCCTTCCCCCCCCTCCTACCCTGCCGGGGCAGCACTGCCCTACTGCTTGCTCTCAAAGAGACCTCCCCTCCCGCGGCCCCCAACCCAACTTATTAATCCCCTCGCCCGTCGAACCCAACCAAGCCCAACCAACCCAAACCTTGCCAAGTCGCTCGCCGTGTACATACACCGAGCTGCTGCCCCCACCTCCACCCTCCACAAGCACAACCACAACCGCCGCGGACCTAAACTCTCCTAACTAACACCGGCCTCCACGTTGTACAGGACAGGCTCGAACTCCTCCCACCCAGATGGTCGGTGGCCCTCCACCCATCAACACCGGAGCTCCCCCCGTCGCAGGCTACCCCCCTCAGCTTCCACCAATGCAGGGTGGCCCGCCAGTCCAAGGAGGCCCGCCAGGCTATACTGGCGGTGCCGGAGGCTACGGCCCTCCTCCGAACCAGAACCTCCCGACAGCCACATACACCCGGCCCGCGGCCGAGGTCGAGGGCAACAGCAGGAGCAAGGCGCAACTTATCGTTGGCATTGATTTTGTAAGGATGGAGCCACCCACCCCCTCTGCGCACACGTCTCAAGTATCAACCCGCTGACCGAGCTTGCAGGGCACGACTTTCTCCGGTGTCGCATTTGCATTCGCAACAAATAACGAGGCAAAGGAGGACATCATTACAGAATGGCCAGGTGCCGGATCATACACCAAGCAAAAGGTAGACCGCAGACCAGGGTGCCGCCGTCCACTCGCCTCCCGGCTGACAACTCACTTCTAGATCCCCACCGTGCTCTACTACGATCAGTACCAAAAAGTTGTTGGCTGGGGCCCCGATATCGCCGATGCCCTCGCCCCAACAGGGTACCCGAAGCCAGGAGTACAAAAGGTGGAATGGTTCAAGCTGCAGCTCATGCTGTCCGGTAACACATATATCGACCCCATCAACCTGCCGCCCCTGCCACCAGGAAAGTCCGAGATCGATGTCGCCGCGGACTACCTGTTCAAGCTCCGCCAGGCCATGAGGGCGGCCCTGCAGAAGACACTGGGTGAAGTCTTCAACCGAGAGGAGCGCAACATCCGGTACTACCTGACAGTGCCCGCCATCTGGAATGACGCTGGAAAAGCCGCCACAAGAGCTGCTGCCATCCAGGCCGGCTTCCTCCGAGACGAGAACGACAACCGACTGACGCTGGTGTCCGAGCCCGAAGCTGCCGCGCTGTTTTGTGCAAAGACCGGTCTCCTCAACCTCAAGGTACACGACGCCCTGCTCATTGTGGACTGTGGTGGTGGTACCGTCGACTTGATCGCCTACGAGGTCGAAGACGAAAATCCTTTCACAGTGGCCGAGTGTACTGCCGGATCTGGTGATTCTTGTGGCTCGACCGCCCTGAATCGCAACTTCAGCAACATCTTGAGGACAAAGATTAGGAAGATGAAGCTCCCGGATGGATCCAAGACCGCAGGCCGCGTGTACGCCAAGTGCATCATGGACTTTGAGAACCGGATCAAGGCAGATTTCCGCAACAACGGGCAAAAATGGGCCGTGGACGTTGGCATCGAGGCCGAGTTCCCCGAGGCCGGCATTGAGGAGGGTTACATGACGTTCACGAACGAGGAGATCCTGCAGTGCTTCGAGCCTGTGGTGAACCGGATCCTCGAGCTCGTGCGCAACCAGATCATTGCTATCCAGGCGCAGAACCGAGCGCTGCAGAATATCTTGGTGGTTGGTGGTTTCGGTGCCTCCGAATACCTCTTCCAACAGATTAAACTGCACGTGCCCCCACAATTCCAGTCCAAGGTTGTCCGGCCTATGGACTCAGTTGCTGCCATCGTCAAGGGTGCCGTCACCGCAGGCATCACCGAGCGTGTCATCACCCACCGTATTGCACGGAGACACTACCTCATGGCCACCTTGCAGCCTTTTAAGGAGGGCTACCACCCAGAGGCATACCGTGTGCCGTCGCTGGACGGCAAGGATCGATGCAAATTCACGCGGCAGATATTCGTGCAAAAGGGTCAGAAGGTCAAGATCGGAGAGCCTGTCAAGGTCTCCTTCTTCCGCCAAGTCGCACCCGGAGCCACGCTCATGTACGAGGATATCCTGTATGCGTGTGACGACGACGTTTGTCCGGAGTACACTAAGGATCCCCGTAAGCCCCTCAATGCCCTCCACTGTTTCAGGTGCATACGATACTGACTATTCTTTCTCCCTAGGCATCAAGGAAGTCGTCACACTCACCTCGGATCTCTCTCGCAAGAACCTCGAAAAGGACTTCGAGCGCATGGACACGCCGCAAGGCACATTCTATCGCGTGTACTTTGACATCTACCTCACACTGGACGGTTCCGAGTTCAGCGCCGAGCTTGTCTGCCAGGGTGAGGTTATGGGTCGTTGCAGGGCCAGGTTCAGGTAGAAGGGACGTTAGCATGGGACGTGCTTGGTGAAGAGTACCCGAAATATGGCGAGGCAAGAGGCGAAACATCTGGAATGTGGGATTTCACCAGTGTCAATGTTACTGGGAGGATTCGATTTTTTGTTTCTGCTTTGGAACGGCCCTCCCACTGGCTGAGGCGATTGATACCACGACCGCAGGCATGACCTATACATATGAAAATCAAGAGAGGAGAATGTGGTGGCAAGCGAGAGATGGGTGGGGAGGTTTATAGCAGCGGCTACTTAATACATTAGACATTGCGTCTAATCTTGTAGCAAGAGGCATTGGAATGAGGAAGAAGCTCACAGCGTTCCTGCTCTTTCTCAATGGTCATGACGTACGGGCAGAGACATCGAGTCCTGAGCCATCACTGGCATCTGTCGCCAGTGTTTGCTTGTACTAAGTAGGCTGACTATATGTGACAGGAATGGCTGGATGTGTACGGTGAATTATATCATAACATCATACATCATGTACTTGAGTTCAATTTGCTGCCACTAAGATCATGATGTGACGGTTCCGGTATGCTGCAGTGGCTGTGTTACGTCAAGGCGAGCTGAGCCAGAACCTTCTTCTCCTTCTGAAGTTTGGTCCCATATTCGACTCTCCCGCTGCAACGTATTTGAGCCCTCTCATTCCGGACAGGGGCATTTGTTCAATCCCCTGCTCGCCTCGGTGACGCCTAGTGACACCACACGGTTCGATGGTACTGTTTATGTTATTACTTGGAACAATACTGCCGTGGACCGGACGCTGCTACTTGGCGTGATGCCCAACTTTTCACTCAAGTTTTCAACATGGCACACTGGTATAATGGCAAATATGGTATCTGGTAAAGCTTATACACCTATGGGCTTTGTAGCCTAAAAGTGCGTGCGCAGTCTAAATAGTGTCTCCAGATATTGCCTGGCGCACTCGGACGGAGCTCGAGCGTTGGACATCAGGTGCGTGGCTCTCCGTCGTCTAGCGTACTATTACCGCCAATGGCGAACTGGTTCTCCTCTGGCTGCACCGCCTGGGAAGACGGTGCGGACTGGCGTACCGCAGGAGCGTCCTGGGCGTATTGGGGACGGCCGCCTTCTAAGCCCAGGCCCCCCTCCACTGAATCCCTGCTCCCAGGCTCACCATTGATTATGTAAGCGGAAACTCCACAGAAGGAAACACACAGGGCGAGCAAGTCTAACACGCTCCAGGTGTCATCTCTCATGAACAACTTGAGCAGGAGCATAATCACTAGCGACATGGCGAACACAAGAGCGATGAACGCCGGGCGCTTCCCTCTCGGGATCATGTCCCTGAGCAGCGCTACCAGCACAGCGGACAACACTGGCCCGAACGTCCGGCCCCTGTGATGGATTGAAATATCAGTCATTCTGCTGGTGTTTGTTTCGGGGGGACGAAAACGGGGGCTGCCTCACCAGCCTCTGGCAACCTTCCAGAGTACCGCCTCCACGCCGTCATCCGTACCGGGAGGCGCGGGTGGGTTTGCCAGGAAATACACGCTAGGCACGTTGGCCATGACACCGCAGGCCCATGCCATTGCGGCGGCGTCTCTCACTGGAGGCTCTGCCGAGACGACGGGGATGGCCGCGGCCGTGAGGGCGGCCAGCCAGAGGAACTTCCGCGGGGTTGCGCAGAGGAGGCACGGATGTACCATCAGGCAGCTTGATGCTCCCCGACGGCGATCGTGTCGTCGGCCTTGGAGCTCATCGAGAGAGTCACAATATGATGCAGGGCTTGCGGGAGATCTACCGCCCGACTCTCGCCATGTATCTCTTCCATGACGAACACCCAAGAGAAGGGGTAGCCGGATTGTTCTCTCATTGTCGTCGACATTTTCGTTCAGGGACCCGTCGTTGGGGAACCACTTGTCCCTCCACGACAGGCTGCCCAGCGCCCAGTTCTCTGGTAGAGGACTTCCAGTCGGTGGGAATTCCGTCAAGCGAATGTTCTGATCATGGTTCTGCGCTTGGGTAGAGCTTGGGTCTGGCACATAAGCGCTATCATGGTAGGGTAGTCTGATCTCCCCGACGACGGACATCGCACATACTCTTCTTTCGTTAGGCATCTTGCCCGCAGTATGTACCGGAGGGAAAGAACTCGTCAGGTGATGATAAATCCTCGCAACAGCAGGCGCTCTATCCCTGGCCTTGGAAAACCAATACTGGGAAACTTCTTCCCATGTTTGTGGGCCGCGTGTGGCCACACGGCAGCGTTCAAGGTCGTCGAAGCGCTCGATCCGCGTGTCCTCGAAATTTGGAACTGCCTCATGCAGCAAAGCGACCATCGAGCGCTCCACTTGCAGAGAAGCAGGAAGTCCCTGGCGTGGTAACTCGATGATCGAATGCATACCGTGACGCCATGTCGTTACCGGCATTGCATACTTTGACGCGAGCCTCCTGAGTGCGGGACTTGCTGATGGGTGTTGGGAAGCTAAGAAGAAGTCGTGATGCTCATGTAGCAGGCTCCGATGTAGGGCTATCAGAGATTGCCACTGTTCTTCGGTGAGTTTTGGGGTGGACTTGCTTTGTGCGTTATGCGAATCGTCGACTTTAATGCACTTGGATTCGACCATCACCAAACCGGCGTATATCCCCTTCACTTCAGCCACTATTTGTTCCTGTGATGTAGGGCGTGTATCGAGTTGCCCTCTCATTCTATTGACGGATGGCTCCTCTTCAACCACTGCGGTACTCGTACAAGCATCATGTCTGCGACGTGGTGCCTTTCCAGTGGTAGCTTGTGACGAATGGAGCCCAAGACTCGTTGGAACAGGATCGCCTTCGTTCCACAGTCTTCCCCTGGCCCTGGCGGGAGGTCTGACAGGGAAGTCCTTTACTGCGTCGTTGATGAGCGATGTGTCTTGACGCTGTTTGCTGCGACGACTTGGGCTTGGGGTCCGCATCCGGTCCCGCCAGTTGACGGAGGCCGTGGGACTCTTCAGTCTCTTTCTCGCCGGTGCAGAATCGCCAAGATCAGGATGGCCTGAGGGTATGGGGAGGGTTGAATCATCGCTATCCTCAGCGCGGATGTCCTTAGTAACGGTACCTGGAGTATGAAAAATGGTTAGAAAAAGGGGGGACTCGCTTGGAAGCGATCTTCTGGGAATGTGGGATGCTTGAAGAGTCCCAGTTCCCCGAACGTGTCTCCCGGAAATATTGTGGCAACTTACATGATCCAGTGACCTCACGTACTGCTGCTTGGTCATTCCTGGCTTGATGGCGTAAATGGTTGATCCACCCCTGAGCTAGGTTGGCCATTTTTTGTCGACAGAGGAAGAGTCCAGGGCAATTTGAAGACGAATGGAGGAATTTCCACTACGCGGGTGGCAACAAGAGGTCAGGGCAATTCGAGTTTGAGTCGGTTTAAAGTTAATCTGTGCGTGTTAACAAGACTGTGGTCGAACGACAAAGGTAAAATAGAAGGAGAGAATGTCTCGACCACAACTGTTGGCCAGTAGTCAATATGGTGGAGAGACACATTCCGCCCGGGAGATGGCCTTGCACCAGAGAGTTAAGGCGCCTTAGTTTTACACGGGGAGGTCTTGGGGAGTTGAGTAAGAAAAATTACGCAATATCTTGAAATCAGGCTATTGGTAGGCGCCGTGGCTGTGAGGGTAACACGACAGCAGGCCGCGGGCATAAAACCGGCTTTGAATCCCTGCTTCACTGCTTCCACGGAGCCAATAAGTGCGCGTAAGCAGAGGATAAGGAGGTCTCTGGCTGACAGCGTGGTTCAAAGTTGACGCAAGGCAGTCCAGCTCGGTCGACGGATATTCGAGCCAAACCTCTCACTATTCGGGACTGGACCCCTGGCAGACTTCACCCCCAGGCTCCTCTCAGTCGAGGATTCCTCAAACATTTTGTCTCCATTTTGTCCGTCGTGCAGCTTGGACACCATCACGTCAGCTACCTCAGCAAAGGTTTTCCGGACACCGCACAGGTCGAGCTCTCTCATCTCGTCAGTACCAGGAACCGTAACAGTCATCATGGAATCTACTCCAACTTCTGTGGTTTCGCTCGAAGACAAAGACAGCAGACGCTGTCGAAGACTGCCAATTACGACGCATGCCACGGCTCTTCACTGCCCTTTTGGCACACAGCCGTATCCAATTAGAGATTGTGGATCAGCCTGGGACAGTTGCTGGAAGGGCCTGCGGGATCATTTATTACAACGGCACAGATGTGAGGGTGATTCGACGGGCAACGAGACCCCACGCCAACACGAAAATGGCTGTGCAATCAATGACAGCTTCGACACGTCTCAGTTCGCCCACGCTCTCGACATTCATGCGGAGACAGTCACCCACAAAACGTACGAGTCCAAGTGTAGCACGGCGGTTTTCATCAGAACTTCGGCTTTGAGGCGCCAAATCGCTTCCGTCCACATGTCCACGACCTTAGCCTACACTCTCTGTCCGGACAATTTCTTCGGCGAGGACAAGTTCAAGGACCGTCACAAGTTCACCGAGGACGGCTCGCGAAACATATTCGATTCGAAGGTGCCGGGTTCTCGGGTACGCGCCGCCGGTCGTCGCCACTGGAGTGTCGCCCCGATGGCCGCGGGCCCGTGTAGACCAGGCCGGACTCTGGCGCACTCTCAGGGCTCGGAGGAAGCCAATGATACAAGACGGCGCGAGAGGAAGGAATTGGCTGTCTCAGGGCCACGATCATCGGGCCTGGAATGGCAGCGGATTCCGCTTCGTCACGGGCAAGGCAACGACAAATTATCCCCGGATCATTCGCAGACGGCGCTTGGTGGCCAAACTGAAAGGATCGAAGATACACTCCAGCGAGGCGGTGAAGCCAGCAAACTCCAAACCATGTCATATAATCACAGACGGCAAGAAACATCGGCCGACCGGAATTCTGTGACTGCAACAACGGATGTATACAAGGACGTCTCGTCCACTGGCCAGCATGAGGTGCTACGTGACGGCCTCGGGCTACTCATCGACCATGACAGCCCTATCAGGGCTATCCGTCCCACTTGTGGCAAGTTTGCAAGCGTCCCAAAATATGTTCGACTGCAAACAGCCCTGAAAGGCTTCATCAAGCCAGCAGTGGTACTCGGCTACCCCGCGGTCGTTTCTGCGGCAGCCCTTCCCACAAGAGGCAGCCGTTGCAGCAGTGGTATATCCACAACTCTCTCAGACAACGTCGACTCCTGCAGAACGCTAATAAAAACAATAGAATGTACCCAACCCAGCTGGACTCTAAGCTTCGAAGTCCTCTCGATGTTGCCCTCGACTCCTGGGGTTCGGGTTTTACAGTTCTTGGCTTTCTGCTGCGCGGCTTCGGTGCTTCTCTATGCCCAACGGACCGGCCCATACCTGAAACGATGGTTCATGGGGTGCAGTGCCTTTTTGGGACTCATATGCGTGTATTTGGGGACAGAGACGATGCTGAGGGCCCTGCCTCTGGTGGTTCTCGCGACTCTTCTTGCCAGCTGGGCTTGCCAGCTATCTGCCAAGAGCACTCGGGTGCGTCGAGGACATGGGAAAACCCATGAAAAGGTCGCAGATCATGGATGTGTTCAAATGTCGAAGGACAATATGGGGTCATAATATCTAACGCCGGGTCTCTGAGCGTTTACGACTGTGTGAAGGGGCCGACCGCAGGTCAATTATTTTTTAGGAAGAAAGACATATTTGTACCCGGATAAAAAACAGATCCAACTATATGAGTCAAAGGTCTCGGCCACTTGAAAGATACTAAATGGATCTCGAGTCCAAGGAGATCGGGCAGGGAAAGAGCGGCCAGGGGAGGAGGGTGGTGGGATCTCGAAATACTCTTCGTCTATTCTCTCCGTTCCTCGAGTCTTTTGTGGTAGCCACATTTCTCACAGTGCTTCCTCTCGAACTACATAATCTGTGCATGAGAACAGATTCTTACGCTCTAGCACCTCCTGCGATTACCGCGCCAGGCAATTACAACTTAAATGGGGCTCCGTAGAGCTTTCTCTATTTCCAACGCACTTCACCTCTTCCAGAGCACGCACGAAGGAGCCGCACTACTTAGTAGCCAATAGGACGAAGGCTTCGAACCTGATACCACCAAACTGCTGCACCTCCTCCTTCACACACTGGTTGATAGTCTCACCCCACCTGGCCTCCTCCTCCTCCGTGTAGCCATCGCGCGCCTTGGCCATCATGGGGCCCGACATGAGCATGGTAAGGCCAGCTATATTCTCCGTGTCGTCGACGACCAGGACCTTGTCCGTCACCGTTATGCTGCCCCGGGAGAAGCCGCCATCCTCAACCACCTTCCGCAGCACGCCCTCCTCGAAGAACCCCGGGCTCGGCGTGGGCATGAGCGGCAGGTCCGGGCGGATCCTCCCCTGCGCGGCGTGCACGATGAACAAGGGCGCGAAGCGGCGCCAGCAGGTGACCACGGCGAGGCCGCCGGGCCGCAGGGTGCGGTAGGTCTCGCGGACGGCGTCCACGGGGCGGGCAAAAGTGAAGATGCTGAAGTTGTCGATCGAGTGCGTGAAGTAGTCGTCCGGCACCGACGGCGACGACGACGACAGGTCCTGGGAGTCGAGCTCCCTGCAGTCGACGCGCGGCAGCGGCGAGGCCGCGAGCGACTCGCACGCGGCCGCCACCATCATGGGGGCGTTGTCCGAGACCAGCACCTCCTTTGGCAGCTGGTCCCTGGGGAGGCGGGCGGCGAGCGCCGCGGCGCCGACGCCTGGCCCTGCCGCCGTGTCGTGCACCACTGAGTCCGGGCCGACGGGGTGAGCGGATGTCTGGACGTGGTCGACGATGACATCGGCCAGGATGTTGAGCGTGGCCTGACCTGTCTGGCGGACGTAGTTGCTGGCGAACTTGGAGAAATAGTCAGGCAAGGGCAGGCTTGGGTGTTGTGAAGACATCTCCAAAATGATCGGTTGGTTCCACAGTAATCAAGCGTGCTGAAAAAGGGGGGGGGGAATGGCGTTGAAAAGCGATTGTGATGATGATGATTTGATGGAAGAACGCGGTGATCGTGATGGGGGGCGTACTTAAGTAGAAGTAGGAAGTTGTTCTGCATGGGAATAGCACACGGTGTTGGTAACGGGAACCTGAGAACCAACACTCAATGATAATTTTAGTCTCAGCTTGGCATGAATCCCACGGGCAAACCATTTGATCCTTCCTGTCCTTTGAGCGGAAGTTTACGGTCTTAGAGACTGGCCAGTCAATGATTGGCATAGCAGTGCAAGTACAGAAGAGTTGCATTCCGCGCCGAGTCCCTGCCAAAATTTCCTGCCCTGCTACAGAAAGTCTGTTGATAGCTTCGCATTCAGCCATGCGTGTCCGCTTGCCACGAGAGTTCCTTATCCGGCTCCACCGAAAGTATTCCTAGCACTCTCCTTATTATTACGCCTCGCAGCTAATGTCATGACATGTAAAGTGATCACAACGACCGGATCTACAGTTCAGATGGACGACTCTCTCTTGATCTCCTCGTCGCGCCGGCCTCGAGACCCTGCCTCAAACTCCTGAAGGAGCTGCGTCGCCGCAAGCTGGTCCAAGTCGTCACCGTCGCCCTCACAAAGTACCGGCTCTTTGACACATGCCTCGTCTTTGAAAGGATCATCGTCGTCGACTGAGGCATCCATGAACCACCGATATGCGTCGTGTACAATAGGGAGCATCTCGGCACGCAGAAGTTTCTCGGACGACGGCTTTCCGGCCTCCACATTGGGCTCGATGCCTATGAGGACGGCCAGGTAGTCACGGGCGAGCAGGTCATAGATCTCGCGGATCTGCGCCGTCATATTCTCCTTCACTTGCTCACACAGTTGCTCGAGCTCCATCTTAACGATCTCAGTAGAGCGTGTAAACATCGCCTGGCGATGATCATCGACGTGGTTGATCATGAGAGTTTTCATACTGGGGCACTGAGAATCAGCTTTTAAGGATCTAAGAAGAAGTTCCATACCAACACAGCGTGAGAAGCCACAGTGTGGCCATGGCACTTGAGACATGGCTCAGGAAGCTGCTTACCGCGCGTAGGAGCCGGGACCTGTTCAGCGGATTAGCTCATGCTAAAAAAATGAGGGAAATGAGATCGAACATGCCTCTCTCTTGAACACATGCTTCATATGCAGGCTCCATGTCCTCCACGACGACAGGCTGGAAGCCTCTGTTAGCCTCGCGCTGTAGATCCTGGATGACAGTGCGGAGCACCGCCGGGATCTCTTTGAGTCGCGTCATGTGCGTCCGTAGTTGCTGGCTGAGCATGCTTATGCCGGCGTGGTTGGTACCGTGCTGCTCTGAGTGCTTAACAGCGTCATGGTGGAACTCATCCAGGAGGAGCCGGGATTTCGCAGTGAAGCTTTCGAGAGCTTGGGGGAGACGGCGCATAAAGGCCCGCTCCCATCCGCTGGCGAGCTGCTTGCTGATAGGCTCTAAGAGCTCGGCATTGAAGTCTCGAGGGCCTGAGGCTCCCGCGTACACGCCATTCCGACGACACGTCGCCTTGTAGGTCGCCCAAAACATGCCGCCCTGACCGCGAGGTGCGCCCCACGAAGTGGCAGTCGGGACGGCTGCACTGGAGGCAGCGGAGATTGCCGAAGCATAGTGGGCGAAGATGCACTGGGAGAGGGCCTCTTTCATCGATGCAAGGCACTCATCAACAGCTGCGGCAAGAGCCTTCCAGGGACTGTGAGTATTCGGCTGGGGAAACTGAAGTATGTATGTAGACAACCAAGAGAAGTGTGCGTACCCTGCCCAGGCTAGACAACTGCGCCCGAAGTTGAGTTTCCTGGTTCTTCTTGTCGCCATTATTGACGCTGGACTGAAGCCCTCCGTTGGAGGCCCACATCTTCATGGAGTTGAGGAGTTGGCTGAGTCCATTGAGGAATTGACGACAGTTAGCTGCACGGCCAGCTTCGGTGAGCTTCTTCGCATGCTGCTGAAGCTGGGGGACCTCGGTCTCATCGACGTTGCGGAACCCGTCATTGTTGAAATCATCCTTCTGTAGCCGTCCTCTCATCTTCTGGTATGCACGGCTGCTGACGCAGAACACAGGGAGATTGCGCGCGACTTCATCGTAATCTCTGATCTCCTCTTCAGGATCAAACGCATCCTCGTCCTGCTCGATTGCAGTCTCCTGGTCCAGTCTGTACGCACAGTCAGTAGACGAGCCAAATGACATGCTCTGTCATGGACAACTCACTCCTTGATGCCCATGGCAAAGTCTCGTTGGATGGCGCCCTTCGAGTATTCATTCCTGCCCTGGATGCAGACAGCCTTGACAGCTCCAAGCAGGCGATCTACCTCCGACTGAAGGGGCTTCAGCTCCTCTCGGATCCTCGACAGCTTGGCGTCGACTTCTTTTCGGACCCACCGGGTTTCTTTTCTCTGGGCTTTCAGATCAGCCAGTACTTCCTGGATCTGATCCTCCGACAGAGGCTCCCGGTCTTCATCCTCAGGCCGGTTCTCCTTATCGCTGGTCGATTCAAAGGCCGAGTCGGAGTCGCTATCGTCAGAGTCAGACGATGCGCGGTTCTTGCGGGCCCTGGCGGGGGCCGCCGCTCTCTTTCGTTTCTTGGTACCCTTCTCCGACGGAGGATAGACGGTTTTGCCTTCAGCATGCTTCTGCGAAAGGTCATCCCATATATCCCATTTGCCGTCGAGCTGGTCGAGTCTGTCGGCCAGCTCGGCCCTCTCATCTTTGCAGCTCGTGAGCTGTCTCTTCAGAGCGCTAATCTGTCGACGGAGCTCGTCGATCTCGGCCCAGGACTCGGATACGTCAGCCTCAATATCAAGACTCTCAGAGGCCTCAATCACTGAGATGTCGTCCGTTTTGGAGCAGATGAAGGTCACGGCAGAGTAGATGCCATCATACTTGAGTTGACGTTTGAATGAATCGCCGAGAAGGGTCTTGGCGGTCTTGTCATCAACTGCACGGTTGATAGGGACGACGATCCACAGCCCGGTGCAAGCCTTCATGTACTGCTGCGCAACAGCTGCTCGGGCAGCGTTGGAGTCCTGGACGCCAGGCAAGTCGACGATGACAGCACCAGTGGACAAGGCGTCGGCCTTGGTGTAGATACGGACAAACTTGATCAGGGGCCAGTACTCCATCTGGACGTCCTTCTTCTTGAGATAATTGTCCTTCTCCTTGCTATCGACATAGTGCTGCATGCCCTGGTAAAGCTGCCTAGCTGTGGGGGATCTCAGCTTCTTGACACTGCCAAGGACACCTCTGACGGCGGGCTCGCTGGCGAGTTTCTCAGGGCTGCTCTCAGCGATCATCTGGTTGGTCTTTGAGGGGTAGATGGACTTGATTTTGGCATAGGCGATGCCCGCCTCAGTATCAGGGTTGTTGCACTCGCGAGAGACATTGCCGTTGTCGTCGAACAGGTCTGTGAAAAGGGTCCTTAGTTCCCTGATCCAGTCGTCGGCGGTGATGAACTCAATTTCGGCTCGGTAGAGCTCGTCTGGGTGGTCACTGTGGTTGTAGGAGATCTCAGTTGGGGAAGCAGTGCAGGCCCGAAGACAGTTGGTCGGCAGCAGTCTTTCCTCGTCGAGAAGCGCATTGATGACGGAGCTCTTGCCAGCACCAGTGTTGCCGACGACGCCGACGATGGTTTTGAAGGGCTGAGCACGAGCTTCGAGTTGGGTGATGGCCTGGAGCCATGCAGAAGCCTGGTTGTCAGGCAGAGATGCAGCAGCGACAAGAGGAAATTTGATGGTCTCGAGGACATCGATGCCCAGCTTTACTCCGTGCTCGAGCACCTCGGGCTTGGCCTGCTTGGCCCATCGCTCGAGGGCATCGTGTTCATGTTGCTGCTGACCGCTGTGGGGCTGGTGGGAACTGGGGACAGAACTGGGGACAGAAGCATCTCCCAGGCCGCCACCAGACTCATCTTCAGCCTTGACCTGAGCAGCCTCAATCTTAGGTTCAGTCCGCTGAGGCGAGAACGGACCGTCGTCACCCAGTGGCTCCGATTTGACGTGGATGACGCCTTCCATTTCATTGGGGTGGGGAGGGGGGGTCAATATTGGTCAGACCGATGTGATGAGCTCAGTCAGATTGCTGTGGATATTGGGCCCGTCATGGAGGCTGAAATGAAAGTAAGAGGTAGGGCGAAGTGGCTTTCTTTGAGGGGGAGGGGTCGCGTCAAGTGGGTGTTTGCAAGTGAAGTCAGGTGGTGCAAGTCGCATCGACGCGTGTGTAATTACTTAAGTATTGATAAGGTTCGGGTCACTGCAGAGCAACTTTCGGCAGTCTGCAGCAACTGCAGGGGCATCTAGCCAACCACGCAGCCACGTAGCTGCCCAGGTTACCTAGCTCTATCGTCACCGCATCTGCAAGGCCAAAGGGATTGCGCGGAAAGCGAGACACTGTTAAAAGGCGGATGTGTGCATGACCAAATCTGTCACGCTTGGTTTTTGAACCTCCCAAGACGCGATGATAGGGGGAGCTGTGCCATTGCCCCGCGAGACTTGGCCAGCCGCCATTGGGCCATTTCGGATATCAAGGCAAGTGGCTCCTGAAAGGGGTAGCAGTACAGCAGAATTGTCAAGCCAGCTCTTTGAGATCCAGTTACTCATGGGGACTAGGTTACAGTTCAAGGAGCCGGCCAGGCAGAGGTATTAAATCAGGTCCTGACGGCTGAGGGAGCAAGCCTACTACTGCCTGTAAGTAGACTGTACTGGCAGTGGCTGCAGCAAATTACCGCTGCTGACTAATCCCACCCATGATCCCACCCATGTTGGCTTTAGGTAAGTTGCCTGTGCTATCTCCTCTCACTAGGTTGGGATAGTGGTAAGTATGTCTACCTACTTATGCACTACCCCCCTTATGTATACGGTTAATTCGGACTACCTCCGAAGCACTTTTAACGTTAATAATTAATTTTTTGGTAATTAAAAAAACTATTTATAATCAGATTATAATTTTTTATTATTTAAGCTTTTTTATTATATTATTATTAATAGCTTTATTTTTATTAAATGTTTTTAATAGCTTTTTTTTAATTAACTTTATTATTACCTTTTTTCTTTTAATAGCTATAATATTAATAAATATTTAATTTAAGTTTGAAATAATTTTATATTTCTTTTAAAAGCTTTTAATATTTTAATATAATTATAAAAAGTTTATTTTTAATTTTAATAATAGCTGTATATATTGCTAATTTATTTAGCTTTTTGCTTAGCTTTTTTTTTAAAAAAAGTTGAATTATAAGTAATTTTAAGCTATTATTAATGTTATATAATTGCAATTTAATTAATTAAATGTAATGAAATAAATATAGCGTTTGTAAATTAATTATAATTAATTTTAAATTAATTAAAATAATAATTAACCTTTTATTTTGCTTTAAAGTAATAGTATTATTATTATTACCTATTAATTGTAAGTTTTTTGTTTTTATTTAATTTTTTAGCTATATACTTGTTGTTTTTTAAATATTTTTAATAGTAGTTTTTTAAAAAATGTTATTATAAGCTTTTTAATAAACTTAAAAAAGAATTTATTAACTTTTTTTATATTATAAAATATAATTAAAAGTAATAATTATTATTAGTATTTTTATTTTAAAGTTAAAAAATATTTATATTTAATAACTGTAATATATAAAAAGTATATATTAAAAAATATAAGCTAAATCTTTAAGTTAAAGTAATATTATTTAAAACTTTCATTAATATATAATAAATATTTATTAAAAACAAAACCTGTTATTATATTAAGTTTAAAAGCTGAGTATTTAGTTTAAATATTATTATTAATTATTATTATTTGATTTTAATATTTATTTACTTATTTTTTAAATATATAAATTGCTAGTTCTTAAATTAGTTTAATTATTAAAAAAAACTATTATTATTAAATTGTTTTATTATAAAAAATACTTAATAAGAAAAGGACTTTGCTAGCTTTATTAATATATTTTATTACAGTATATTATATTTAGTAAAAAAGCGTTTTTTAATAATGAAATTAATTTTTAAAAAGCTTATTATATAATAAGTTTTATTATTTTTTTAAAGACGTTGATTTTATTAATATTATATTAAAATTTAAAACTAATCTTTTTAAATTTAGGTAGCTTAAAGCAATTTAAAAAAATATTAATATTTTTATATATAATATTATTAATATATTTATATTTAATATATATAACTTTAAATGTTTTAATTAATAAATTGTTTTAAAAAACTTTTATATTTAATTAATATTTATAAATCAGTAATAGTTAATATTAAAAATATTATTATTAATAATTTTAGCAGTAGGGTGTTAAAAAGCCTAATATAATAAGGGATAACGTGGTTTACCACATACCCGCCAGTATCAGGTCCCCGCCACTTT
>LJJS01000219.1:0-45613 GCA_001447215.1 Diaporthe aspalathi
CCTCCGTGCGCTGGTGGCCCAGGCGCGCGACGATGTTGGGGCCCGCCGGCCTCGTGGAGGACCCCAGCCCCGCCAGCGCGGCGGCGGCGCCGCCGCCTTCTTGCCCGTCAAAGGAGGCCGTGATTTCCTCCGCTGAGATCAGCTCCCCCGTGTCGTCTCTGAGGCCGAGGAAGACCCTTCCGTACCGCCCGTCCCTGATCTTGGCTCCGAGGGTCCAGTCGAAGCCGAGAGGGGTGGGCTGCCCAGCGGCGGTGGGTTCTTGTGTGGACATGATGCGGCTTGGCGGGTTTAAATGCTGTGAGAGGGGAGCGAAGTGGTCCGTTATGGATGCATTTTGTGAGTGTGCTGGTGACAGGAATTTGGTGGTCTGGAGGTTTAATATATGTATGACCTTTCCTCCTTTAGCACACGCGAGGTCAAAACGGCTTGCAGCTGCCAGTGTGTTGCCTAAACCCCACCGCAGCAGAAGTTCACGTTTCAGCTTGCCTTGCTGTCAACCTATGGGCGGCGATGAGATGAATCATTAGCCCCAGGTCTATAATGGGTGAAGCCCATTGGATTCAAGAATCTACTCCAGCTGCGGGTTCATACTAAAACTCTGTGTGCGGCCGGAATAGGCTTTGAGGGTAATCAGGCAGTGTGCCACATGCCGTGGACTACTAATACTCGGTTGCAACGGGACTTGGGAGCGAAACATCTTTTTCACTGCTCAATTGCTACGGAAATAATAAAGAGAGATGCCAGAAACAACGAAAGGAGCTGACCTGGTTTGTGATGTGGTTCCACACTCCAGGAGTACCCCAGCCGCTCAAGCTCCGCCACAAGCGCTGCTCGCATGCTCATTATCCGCGAGCTCATCTTCTTGTTCTCTTCAAGAGATTGGGTTCCTCAATTCCGGGTCACCCAGCACTTCTGCAGCAACCCTGGAACCGGAAGCAGTACCAGAAGAGATCTCAGATCTCAAGAAATGCACGAGTTGCGATTGGACGGCGGGCTTGACGGGGTCGCTGGCCACTGTGGCATCAAGATTTATTTAGCCACCAAAGCCTGAAGGAAGAAGGTCTCATTCGGAAATAATCCAGGATAGGATACATATTTCACGTGTCTGTCTCAAAAGCTGTAGCCTCAAATAGGGCTTCAAGTCAAGCAGTGAAAAAGGTCAACGCATATGGCAGTTGTTTCTCCCTGGGGAAGTCAAGATTGTATTCGAGAGCTGCTCACGTATATGGAGTGCACCGACACGCTCGCCGTACAACTCGAAATGTTTAGAGAACAATTGTGCCACAGCCATCTCCATAGAAGGGCGGCTTGCTCTTATACCTCGATTCCCCATTACGGGATGGTCCCTTGATGCTTGGCCCTTATGTAGTGCCTGGTCGTATTTCTCTCTATGCCATGCACCCTTGTTACAATAAGCGTGCTAGGCTAATGGCTCTAACTATCAATCCTCTTATACCTGAGGGAGCTTAAAAGTATTCATGATAGACAATATGATAGACTGATATACCTTGCAATAAGTCTTTTGCCAAGATAATGTGCACATGTGACCACATCGCAGATATCTGATTTAAGCTTGTCAGAAATCTGGTGCGTGGCGCTGGATTCGGTTCGAAGGTATGGCGCCCGGCAGCGTTGACGCCACTGCTCCGTTTTGGCCCTATCTAATTCCATTGGGACATGGTTACACAGCATTTCTGCACTTTCTGACGCCCAACCCCTCATTACTCGCTGGATGAGAGTTCTCAGAGGGAGGTTGGGCGGTAATAGTCTTGGAAATAAATAAGCTGGAGGGTCACATGCGGGTAGCCACGTCGCGGCACCAAGCTCCAGTTCGTTTGCCATCATCCCCTGTTGACAGAAGCACTCCTTTGAACCCATTGCAGCCATCATTCAGTCTACGATTCACTGCATCATGGATAGCGTATACAGTCCGCTTATATCGACACAACACATTCGCGTCCTCACTCTGGCTCCATCCGAAGATGTTGACGCTACTCTTGAGTGCTCACTTGACCAACAGCACGTCGACGACCCAGGCAAGGAGTACGAAGCCATATCCTACACATGGGGTGACCAGGACAGGAGCATACTACTGACATGCGACGGAACAATAATCTACATCACGCCCAACCTTTCTTCGGCCTTGCTCTGCTTCAGGTCTCGCACAATATCACGCCGGCTATGGGCTGATGCTATCTGCATTAATCAAGATGACCTGATTGAGAAGGCCCAGCAGATTCCACTAATGGCTAGAATATTTCGGTCGGCAACCAAGGTCAGAGTTTGGCTCGGTAATGGCGACGAGTACAAAAGGCAGGCACTTCGTGATCTTGCCTCACTCGCGAAAGTAGCAGGACCCCCCAAAGTCATCTTTCAACCACCAGTGGGCAGTCAGGACAACCAAAGCAAGACTCGGGGATAGATCGAGCCTTTCTCAATAAAGCAAGATCGGCCAAGCAGGTCTTCTTGATGCCATGGTTTGGTCGTCGATGGATAGTTCAAGAGTTTGTCCTCAACGGGAATGTCGAGTTTCATTGCGGGCAATCAAAGATTTCCTGGCCATCAATGCACTTTGCATTCCACACTCTGCCTGCTGCTGCCTGGGATGGCGACCTCGACGTTCAAATCCGACGAAAACTTCGGCAATTCGGCGACCTCTGGAGGACCTGGAGCTTTGCCAACGTCTCCGGAATAGACTCCAGCATCTACAGTCTTTTGCATTCGTTCCACGATCTTGAATGCAAAGAGGTGAAGGACAGAATATACGCCATCGCTGGTCTAGCGGACGATGTTGACCTCGAGCTCCAACCGTCACGGTCAACGAGGCCAAACAGTGTGGTCTCAATTACTCCGAACTATGATCCTATGGTCAGTGACGAGGAGGTACTGCAGGATCTGGCTTTCAAGATGATACAATCTGGCAAAGTGTTCAGTACTGTGGCTCATGCCGGCGCTTCTAGGATCGCGGAAGCGGAGCCGCCTCTCGTAAGCTGGGCTCCGAACATTCTGCAGCCCAGATCGTGGCCGTTGATTGCGACCGAGGGAAGACCAGACTTTGAATGTGACGAAGTGTTCAAATCGTCAAACGGCATCCTGACTCTCAAAATTAGACCTCACGTCTCGATTAACCCCCACCGGCGCCAATTTCCCGGGGGCTACTTTACTCCGCCATATGTGGCCGATGTTCTTGAGCCCCCAGACCCCCGGGTCGCACAGGGCAGTCCGGATATTCTCGAAGATATACTGAAGTGGCTACTGAGTCATTACAAATTTTCGATCTCCGATGAGGATCAAAAACCCACATCCGGACTGCGTGATGCCGTTGCTCACATGCTATGGTCCATTGTTCGGAGTCAGCTGTTAACTGAGGACGGCTGCGAGTCCCTCGATCGTCTTCCATCCCTCGAGGAGTGGAAGCAAGACTGGACTAGACTCCACATGAAATGGTCGACCTATTTAGTCAGAGCATTATCCACAAGATCAATCTATATTGGGCCAGACCCCGTTTGGGATGGAGCTGCGTCCACAACAATACTATACTTCGGCTTCTGTTCCCGCGGTCTAGCTTCCGGTGATGAGTTACTCATTACATCCAAGAAGTTTGGACACTGCACGTGGTTTGGTACAGACTCCACGGAGTTCGGAGGCATAACGGCGTTATTCCTGAGATCTGCAGGCACTGAATGGAAAGTGATAGGCGGTGGCCTAGTTTGGTTATGGCCTCAACAGACGTGGTATCCATCAGTTAATGCCCCTTTGACGGAGTTTCGTCTAACCTAAGCGTCGATTGCGTATGATGGTGGCCACGCGTCATTACTACATCAATGATCGCTGGGCTGATGAAGTATGCAGGCAAGTCAGAAAGGTCTATTTCTTGTGATAGGTTCATACCCAGGTAAAGCCAGCTCACAAGTTCTCAATTCACAAGGCGGGTATCCTCCTCCAGTAGCAAAAGACCTGCCAGGTTCGTGCTCCTGTGTGGACTTTTATCGACATCAACGAGAAGGTCCTGGAAAATCCTAAAATCAAGACAACACAAACTATGCCTCGACTACTCAATGTGACTTTGGATCAGATCTGGTTCTAGCGCTGCGAAATGGGCTTCAAGCCTCACATGCTTTCAGCATAGTGCCTGAGTAATTGTAATCATCTCAACCAGCGCCATCTCTGATACAGTCCTAACTGGCCTCTCCAATGATTTGTGTTACATTTTTTGCGACGAAGCACGCATGGACAGGATATTTGGCTGCATGATTGGGCGATTACTGAAATGATGTGCTACGTAGATCAGGGGCTTCTTGCCATCTTTTCGAAGTCTTGACCGACCCAGGTTGTGTATTCTTACTTGCATACAAGATTGGGTTGTGTTACCCTTCTCAGAAGTGCATTGGCTGTGACGCCTGCGGTGCGTACGCCCGCCCCCACCACCGGCAATCCTCTTTTGACTTGCCACTGTTGATCAAAAAGCCCCGCCCCCGGCAGTACTTTGCCGTCAGACGATACCAGGTCTCCTACGTTCTCCGTGTCTCAGATACTGACCTATGAGGCTCGACCTTCTCAAGATTTCTCAAGACACAGAATGTCTCAGTCAACGCGACCTGTTCTTGGCCATCTCACGGAACTATGGACTCCACCAGCCAGCTGCTTGACCGCGGAGGTTTACCTCACGACGCCACCATGGGAAATAGGATATCAAGGAGTGACCTGCGGCCCTTCGGGTGGCTTCCGCGACGCGACTGACTGTTGGCCTCCGACAACCCCCAATGCGCCCAAGGCCACCGACGTTTTTCTCAGCGGCTGGGGTTTCTATTCGCCCGGGACGCTATGCCCCTCCGGATTTACAACTGCTTGCGTTGCTACATACGATAGGCCTGTCTCCGGGGGCTGGATACTACAATTCCCATTGACCCCAGGCGAAACGGCTGCCGGTTGTTGTCCGAGGTAATCTTTTCACGAGACATGAAATTGGTTTGAAAGCGACGAGGGCTCTGACGATGTTTCTATCACAGCGGCGGATACTCCTGCTACTACTCGCATCCGAACGTCGGAGGAAGCAATACATACGGGCCCGCGCAGACATGTCTTCTGGTGGCAACCGCAACAACGATAGAAGTAGCGCCCTGTACGGCTACCACGGACGGAGTCGCGTCTCAGCAATTCTCGGCAGTGATACCATATACGACAACTATCACTCAGGGTTCAGCGGCATCTACTTCTCTGATCACTTTCGAAGCTTTGGCCCCCTTGTATGTGCCTCCAGAAAACAGTCTCAAAGTAACTCCATGATTACCTAGGTGGATAAATGTCTAACCACGAGCCCACAGAATACAAATCAACTGGAGGGCTGAGGACCTGTCCACTGCCACACCAACGCCGACTACTAGCGCCTCAACATCAAATCCGACAATTATCAACCAGGGAGGGAGCCTCTCAGTCGGTGCCATCGCCGGGATCGTCGTAGGAACTGTTGTGGGGATTTCTGCTATAGCTTTTGGAATCTTCTTGTTCATGAGAAAAAGGAGGATACGAGCTACCAACGCGGGCATCCAAGGCCGTGAGCCGGATTGGGCACCAGGCCAGCAAGCCAAGTCCCAGCAAGAGACTCAGCAGCGTCTTGAACTACCAACGGCTGGTTTGGCACACGAGCTGCCGACGAATGATTCAGCACAGGAGTTACCGGGTAATGAGGTTGTAGATGGGAGGTTTCGTGCTGAAGTGCAGGGTTAGAAGCCTTTTTGGAAGCCGCATGCACCTTATTTCATTCCGTTATCACTCACTCTGGTTCTTCGAAGAGCGCCATTTCTCTCGCGTTGCCTTCCCGTTGGCCTGAGCACAGATCACAATTCTGTTTATTTCCTTGTCCCTTGTTCTTGTGCTATTTTCATAACCCATCTTGCTTCCGATGTCCACAGCTTGAGGTGCTACGCTGCGTTGAAAAAGAAAGCATCTGCCCAGGTGTATATGATTGAGCTATTGCCCTTACTCACCTTTTAAAAGTTAGATCACAGGACATACATGAGTGGGGGTGGCAGTTGCGAAGTGATGCTAGCTTTAAACGAGGACTCAAAATACGGAAACGTTCCCGCCAGATGGATGCGCGCATGAAAAGGAGGAGCATTTAATGTGTTTATTATTTATTAATTCTACACAGATGACTCTAAAGGAAGCTAGAATAGGAGTCTATTGATCTCACCTGTAAGTGACTGTCAGGAAATATTTGTTACCATGCTGTCCTGTTTTTCTTCTACTCGTAAAGGAGGATTGATGCGGTTGTGAATCGAGGGTCTTTAACAGGGATTGCAACCCTTGGAGCTGGGTCTATCTTGCTCGTATTCTTCTCTGAAGTCAGTCCGGGCGTTGCATCTTCTATGGCCCTCGTTGCTGTTGATGGAAACTGGGCGTTCGACACCGACATTGGTTTTCCCACTTGGGGAAGTCTGGACACCCTCAGGTGCCGGATCTTGGTCGATAGGGGCCGATTCTTCGGAGGCCATAGGAACTGACTCAGTCCACTGCATGCGCTCTTGTTATCTGGAGAAAAATGATTATTGTAAGCCTCAATTCCATAACCCCGGCATGGTATATATGGCAGTGCCGAGTCTCGCAAACACCACGGCCTCTGTCGAGCTATGGCAGTAAGAATGGCGAGTGATCAGGGAATAGAAACTAATCCGAGCACTTGCTCCAGTACCGTGGACTCCTCAGCCTCCTGTCGCCGAAGTGGAATTCACTAATAGAAATCTCCTTGGATGGCACTTTATGTTCGTATTTGCAGATGTCAGCTTGAATTTAAGATCTTTAGATTTTTGGAAAGACTTCTGTATCTTTGAGGAATTAGTAATTTCAGCATAAATACAGTTAATTTATACCATGGCACTTCAGCACACCGCCTCACTCACTCATTGCTTGTGACTCGCCTAACTCCAGCTGTAATACGAACCAGCATGACTGTCATATTGAATGTATGGCATTTTAGGACTCGGGTGATTGCCCTATGAGACATGATCAAAAAGTAGTTCTGTCTTTAGTCCAAATATTGTCACCCAATGTTAGCACTTGGGGGTGCAACTTTCTGATTCAGTAACTGCGTTCTGGATGCAGCCCGGGTAGTAAGCTTGAGGGCTGTCCCATGAAAACTTAGATTGTTGCAGCAAATTTCATGAGGCACGTTTAGTTTCAATAAATATGATCACCCACGGCGTAGAATATTTTTTATATTCAACTATATATATAAGAGAAGGGGAGTGTTAAACTTATATTTTAAAAAGTTAACTTTATAAAAAACATTATTATAAAATAATTTATTAAATATTATTTATATCCTATATATAAGAATCTTAATAATCTACGTGTTTTAAAGAGAATATCTTATAACATTTATATTAGATTTAATAATATGGTTTGGAATAGGTGTGTTTGTGCGCCGAATCAGAGGGTGCGCCGAATGTGGGCTGCCCACGTTAGCCAACAGAGCACTTGAGGCCTCAGCAGTTTCAGAAAGACTCACCTTGGCTTTTGTCCGTTCATTAAACTGACTCCAGATGTCATAGGATCAAAATGCCATGTTCCTTACTGGTGTATTACCTAGGTAATCTATGACTCATAACACAATTGTAATTCAAGAGGATTGTAAAGGTTCTCGTGATGTCTTCCATTGTAATGACCTATATAATGGCTCCGCCAAATTGCCAAACTAGAGTTGGGGCACTGCTAGATCTTTTGGTCTATTGGTGCAATCAGATTGGCGGCTGGTTGTTACATTTAATAACTTGATTATATATATATAGTAGGGACATCTTATTCATTTACCACCCATTCCCAGTATCAATTGATAGTACTCAAAATACCGTCCTGCGCACTATACAACCCTCCCAGTGGCCTTTCAAAGCTGAGCTCTAAGCTCCACCTGCTGATCCAAAAAGCTAACCACCGTGTCCTCCATACTCTTCCACTTGATGCCCAACACAGTTTCCGCCTTCTTCGTATCAGGCTGAGGCGGCTCTTCGAATGGACCCTCAAGTTGAATACCCAGCGCCGGGTACTTGGACCGCACAAACTCCGCAACCCGTTCCCATCTCCAGTTCTCCCTCACCCCAGCGCTGAGGATGAATTCCTCAACCGCTCCCTTGCCTCTTGTCTCGACATCCAGTGCTTTGAGATGGGCGAGTGCAACGTCGCGCACATCTACGGCGGCCAATGGAATAAAAGGCTTGGGAGAGTGCAAGCAACCCCAGAGAACCGCGTTTGTACCATCTAGCCCATCCACCGAAGTCTGAGTAAGGTTGCGGCCGAAGACGAACGACGGGTGCAGGGTGACGAGGGCAAAGGAAGGTTTGTTGGTCTGCGACCACTCCAGGGTGGCGCGGTGGGCCAGGATCTTGGAGGCATGGTACTTTACTCCGCCGCCAGCCACCGGGTCCTCGGGGAAGCTCATGTCCGGGTCGACGGATATGGTGGGGTTGAGTCCTTCTATGGAGAGGGGTCAGATTTGTACACTCAGGAGTTTTGCGAGGAGGCTTACCTGTAGCATCAAACTTGCCAGTAGCACTAGCATCCAGCGGGAGGAGTGCAAGCAGCGAGGAGATGATGACAACGCGCTTAATAGACCCAACTTCCTTGGCAGCGTCCAGAAGTGCGGCCGTGCCCTGCACTGCCGGCGCTAGGTAGTCTGTCTTGAAGTCGGAGCCCTTTCCGGGCATGGGGGAGGCGATGTGGAAGACATAAGTGACGCCCTCAAGCGCCTTGCTGAACCGGCTTGGGCTGGAAAAGTCCGGTATGACGGTGAAGTCAAGATTGGCCGCGTGCTCAGAGAATACCTTGCGTAGGGTACTGATCTGCTCCTCCTTGCGTACGCTCAGACGGACCTTGTAACCCGCGTCAAGGCTCTGGCTAACAACGTGAGCGCCAATGAAACCCGTTGCGCCGGTGACGAAGATGAGTGGCTTGGACATGATAGATACGGATGTTTGAATGTAAGGTTGAATTTGGTTAAAGAAGTACAACCTCATGGCAAGCCCAACACTTTGGTGACTATATACTTTATTCACACGAGTCGGTATGCGACGAGCTCATGGCTGGCTTTGTAAGCTCGCGGGCTGTTGTTGATGTCCGGGGTGATCAGAAGATTACTGATCGCTAACTGCCGACGTATGGTCTAACTCGAGATTCCGACGAATAGCAATCAGCCTTCGAAAAGCATATACAAACTCGGATGAAGAGTAATCATACTTCAGAATCACTGATCTGAAGGTTGTCGCATTGTTAAGCATTCCCCCAAGACGCCTCGTACATAACATTTGAATATGGTGCACACCCCAGCTCAACACCACATCGAGCCTAATCTCAAGCCCATCATCAAGGTCCAAGTCAAGGCTCAAGCTAGTTAGACCGGACGCTAAACCTCCATCTTACCTTCGAGATAATCCCTTCCGTCCGAAACATCTCGCCAACCATCAAGTACACCACGATGCCTCTCTGGTTGATCTTCCACCCCGAAGGCACGTTCGAAGACGATGCATCCAAAGAAGCCCTCGCATCAGACATAACGAAGGTCTACACTGGCGTGGGCCTTCCTGCGTTCTACGTGATTACCAATTTTATCAAGATGCCCACAAACACCATGTTGGTGGGTGGCAAGATGGTCAAGAAGGACAAGCCGTTCATCCGGATTTCGGTCGACCACATCGCCGCCACCCTCCCGAACGAGGATGAAGCGTACAAGAAAACGTCCAACGCGGTCGATTCTACCCTCAAGCCGCACATTGCGGACAAGGGATACGACTGGGAGTTCCACATTGACGAGACTGAGAGGAGGCTGTGGAAGATAAATGGCATTTTCCCTCCCGCTCATGGTAGTGAGGAAGAGAAGATCTGGTTCAAGGAAAACCGGGCCGTGCCTTTGCCCGAGGGGCATCTCTGATGATAAATTGGCGAATTATTGTGGCGCATCCAGTATTGCCTTGAGTGGGGGTTGGGCGTCAAATTGAGGGTGACTATGTGTTCATTCTCTCCGAGCTCGGCCACGTTGAGGTTGGGCTCTGGGCCTGTATCTCATGGGCGCTTTCATCGACATTTACACGCTCCTGCGCATGTGCCGTTGGATTTCGAGCCCTACGAGTACATTTTGGGGTCCGAGGGGCGATGTACTAGACTCTCAATGCAGCTCTTGTCGGACTCGGTCTGCATAGCGATGGTCAATGCAAATGAAATCATTTCTTGAATATGCCAGTGAGTTCCAGGCATCACCAGAGAGACATAGCAGCCTCCATTTCGTAATTCTGCTAGCTGATGCCTGCCGTAATGAGCGGATAGGCCAATTCCCTAGTAACGCTTCTGCTTCTTGAACTGTGAAATCCCGGATGCTGGTTATGTGGTCATCATGTACCTGGTCCATGTCCCCCCCCCCCGGCAAGCCCGCACGTCCATACAGTTCAATAGTTAAAGGGTCGCCGAAGCCGCCGAGTATGTCGTTTAGAATCACACATGGTCTGCCATAGACAGAAGCTCCCCCTCTATGAGGCTCGTCACGGAATTAACTGTCCAAGCCCCTAAAGTTGTTCGGTCTTCAGGTGTCTGTTTCGTCTCGGAGCTTGTCTTTCCAGAGTCGATAGAGCTTGTATATTTTGCCCGTGCTGGCTTCAGAGGCAAGGTTTAAGCATAGGAAACGGGTACCAATATTGATGATTCGTTTGTAATCGAAAATACCTACACAACTGACTATTCTCCTCATTCAACAACCAACTTTTCAAGTTCGCTTGCTTCCATGATGATGGGACTTTTGTAATAATGAAATCAAGACAAGCAACAAGCACATCTTGGCCGTGTTGATGGAAGTTAAAAGCAATGCTGACAGAAAAAACTCCTTGGATAGCAGTAAGAACAGAAAGACACAGGAAGACGATAACAAAACTGTGAGGATAGTGGAGCCAAACGCGCAGTGTCCTAGCAGGAGCGGACAAATAGGACTGCAAAATGGTTCTCTGGACCGATGTGGTACCACAGGGGGACATCGAAGCGTTGTGGGATACTTGAGATCGTGAAACCTTTGACAACAAACGCGACCAGTAGGTATCCACAAGATCCTCGGCTAGAACTTGAAGCTGGGCCCAGTCAGTCTGAAGTCTTAGCAATCCAACGACCCACGGCACAAACACCACGAAGACACCCAGCTCACGGCTTTATAAGCGCGTTCTGCGGGAGGAAGATGCACTGCTTCCGCGGCTGCCTGGTGCCGTCCTTGTGGCGGAACTCGTGGCCGGGGCACCAGCCCTCGCGCTTGCACCTGCGGCGCTCGGCGGCGGCGCCGCTGGGCTCGACGACGATGTGGTCCGGGCGCATGCAGTGCTCGTTGTGGCAGGCGTGGACGGCCTTCTGGTGGTGCTTGTGGTGCTGGAGCAGGCTGTAGATGGACTGCTCGTCGTGCCAGAGGCGCACGGCGAGGCGCGCGAGCGAGATGCCGTGTGTCTCGCCCGAGTCGCTCAGCTTCATGCGCATGTCGCGCGACGGCGCCCGCCCCGGGGACACCACCCAGCACCCCATGTGCACGCTGCCCGGGTGCGCCGGGTCGAAGAAGGGCTTGCCCTCGGCCAGCTTGCGCAGCTTGCCCCACACGAACGTCTGCGGCAGCCGCATCAGGAACGCCGTCGCCTCGCTGATGTGGGGGCGGTCGTCGTCGTCGAAGATGAGCTTCGGGTCGTGGCCTGACAGGGGCCGGCTGAACACCTCTTGCTGGATCCGCCTCTGGGCTTCGGCCTCTGTTTCTGGTCGCGCTCCGCCTGGAGCCCGTCGCGCCCGGCTCTGAGGGCTCCCCATCACGCTCTGGAGCCTCTGAACATGTCGCTCGGCCTCGCGGCGCTGCTCCTGTTCAAGCTGCTGTTCCAGCTCGCGTTCCTCCTGCCTTTCATCCTCTATCCGCCGCCTCTCCAGCTCAAAGGCTTCCTGCTCCTCCTGGTTCAATGGCCGTCGCCGTTGTCTCTTCGACCGCGCCTTGGAACCTTGACCAGCATGCCTTCGTCTCCGGTCTTCCCTCTCTCCGGATCGAGCGGTATCTTGTCGTCTGCATTGCTCCTTTCTTTGAGCCTGTCGAGTAGAAACGCGCCGGGGAGCAACATCTTGAGAGACAGCTTCCGGAGGAGCCAGATGTGGAGGGATAGCAACTGCGGGAGTAGCATGGTCTCTAGGGCGAGTCGCTGGCCGACCGACAGCTCGCGGAGCAATCCCAGGGAGTGAAGTGGCATCTCGCTCTTCGGCCTGCGTCCGTACATCAAGGTCTCGTGTCGTCGCCTCAGCCCGTCGCCGTTGCACGATATCATCGATTCGGCTCTTCTGCTCGGCAAGCAGACGCTTGGTATCTTCCAACATTGCCCTCTGCCGATCCATATCCTTTTCATATTTCTTGACTCTCTCCACCATCCTCTCCCACTCTGCCGCCTTGTAGACCGAATCTGTCTCATCGTTTTCATCGAGGGCCCTCTTCTGTCGTTGTCGCGATCCATTCGGTGGAGTATCTTGCACTCCAGGGGGAGGCAATGGTGCGACAGACACGGGGCGTGGGGTGGCAAAGGTCCCAGGGGACGGCTGCGGCGGTGCGGTCCGACGCGAGGATGGACCGGGAGTGGCTGGTCTCAATTGAGAGGAAAACGGACGTTTCCGGGACTGCATGTTGGCATTGGGCAAGCCCACGGCCGTTTGCTCAACGGTCTGCATGACGCGACCCGGTCGGGCCGGCCCACGTCTCTGCTGGTCCTCTTGTTGCTGGGAGTTGTCCTTGAACGGCGGGAGACCCCGGAAAGGGAGCCAAGAAGACCCTGATGCTGATCCGCCGTTAGGAATGCTTGGCTTTTGAGAAGCATGAGCATTCGTGCTTGCATTTGGACCACCACCAGTCCGCATTGCCCGTGGCTCCGTAGGGGCATTCTTGGGTGGCGGTGACCGACGATTGATGGGCATGAATCCCAGTACAACAGGGGACCTTATTCTCGGGCGGTGATCAACGGGTTGAGACGCTTGTTCGGCCTAAACCAAGGACTCAGTTACATCGTCTCACTGAACTGACTGCGATTACTTGAGCTTACCTGAGCTCGTGTTGGCCCTGCAGCTAGCGTGGTCTGTGATCCCGACCCGCCGCCTTGTTCTGGCTGTCTCGGTGTAGGTAGGGAGGGAAGGGCGATGAAGAAGTCTAGTGGTGCACGGCCAGATCCTGGGGATGTCCTGTTCTGCGCCGACCGATCGTCACGAGAGGCATTTCCCGGATGGGCAGAAGCCGCTCGGAAATTGTCCCCTTTCTTCCACCGTCTCTGGGTCGGGCTTGACCGGATGCTCGAGAGAGGAGTAGATGGTCGATAGACGCTGGCTCTTGCGTCGTCCCCGGAAGACGATCCGTCACTTGAGCTTGAGTCCGAAGACGAATCAGAGTCCTCATCAGATTCCGAAGAGTCGGGGCTGTCGGATGTGGAAGAATCTGACGAATATGAACGGCTTGGCGGATCTGGTCTCCTGTGAGAGCTAATGCGGTGCAATGGCTCCGGAACCTGGCTTCTTGCTGTAGATGTGGAGGTGCCTGAGGTCTGCCCTTCAAATTCCTGTGGACCATGTCTGTCTTGTGAATTTTCTTGCTTGATTCGACGCTGGCTGGACTCATGGCCATGCCCGACCGAATGGTGACGAATTTGAGTATGTTCTTGCTTGATAGCCTGGGATATGGGGGAGAGTCCTCCTTCATTTTCGTCGTCGGAGAAGATGGTAATGGTGCCAGGCTTTGCGGGAGTGAAGCTGTATTTGTCCTTGCCATTGATACGCTCCTTTTTCACACTCGGGGCATGGATATCTGTGAAAGTGTCCATACGAGGAGGGGGCCGTGGAGGTTTCTGGTCCCTGAGCTTGCCCATGGTGACCTGATGGGAGTGCCGTTCCTGCAGTCTGGAATTTGCCGAAGTTGAGGAGGATGTCCGAAGCACAAAGTCTTCTGTGACAACAGACTGGGAGCAGAGCTTTCAAAAATGTGGCCAAGCACGTCACGTCCCCCAGCCCTAGCCCTTGTGCACAGCCAGGGAGCCGACGCGTAAAGTGGGAGACCGATAAGTCCTCACCAATTGGGTTCCGAGAGAGAAGGGGACGAACATGCGTTCGTCGAGGGTACATTGGCCAGACGTGGTTGGGAATAAGGCGTTGCCAGTACTTCCACTCGAAAGTACGGAGAGCTTGGACTAGGGGTTATCCCTTGGAACCTAAAACCATTGTACTGTACAGTCTCATCGACGCACAAGTACCTGAAATCCCAGCCTCATTCAGGAGAGAGAGCACAAAGAAAAGGAAACTCCCTTGAACCCCTCATTTTCACCGCTATTGGGTTAGTACGTCATGTGGGTGTTGAGCCTTCGGGTCGATGCCGGCGAGTGTATATACGCGGAGGGTTTCCTCCCCAAAAAAAAAAGCAAAAACGAAACGAGTGCGGATAGAGTTTTCTGCGGGCCAAGAACTCGATGTCGACAGCCGTGCCTTGACGAGCTGCAGAGCAAACGAAAAATTTCGATATCAGTCGATAGCTGCATATGCCCGTCCGCGTCAAATGAGGACCTGACGCGTTCGTTGGACTTGACGCATCCAATTGCAAGATGAGAGGTGGGTAACCGGCCACTTCTCCACGGAGCCCGGGGTAAGAGGTCGAGGGTATATGAGACTCAGGCGTGGAACAAACGGATCACGCTCTCTCAGCACGCTGCGGCCTCTTGCGGGAGGCACATTTCACTGCTCCGTGAATGATAGCGATGGACGCGACGAGGTTGGATTTTATGCAGGGGACGACGCCCTGCATGCGACCAGACCCGATGCGGAGAGGAGATGTGACAGATCAACTTGACTGCTTGACAGGCCTGACAGGCCGCCACGAGGACTCCGTCCCAAAACGCAAACGAGATCCCGGAGAACAGGCCGCTCGGCCGCCTGACCGCAGTGAGTGGACGAAGTTCATCACCAAGCTGATGTTGCACCAGACACGCCAAACGCAGAGGCAGAGCCGACTCCCGGCCAATTGGCCTACGCGCCATCACATCTACAGCCCAGTACCGTAGAGAGACATGCACCGCGTCTCGAACGCGACGCGGTGGTGGTGATTTGGAAGCGAGAGTTGCTCGCAGGGTTGGAGGCAAGTCGTGGTACAGGCGCGCGGAACACGGCCGCTGAGCTCAGACCTCGCAGAAAGAAGCATCGAGAACTGTCCTTTTGCCAGCGGCAGGCGATCTCCGTATGTAGGAAAGCAGAAGGGCGCGACTGTCAGACTGCGCCAGCCCCCTCGGTTGGAAGACCATCTCAGGCGGTATCACCATGGTCCCTTGTTCTCGAGACAGGTTGCCTGCCTGCTCGACGAGTACGACGAAGCTGCCTCAAGGCGTTGCCTGCCAATCAGGGGCTCCAGAGACGTCCATGGCGGCGAGGGGGCGGCGAAGAACGACCTTTGTGAGGCTCGGTGATGTCCAGCTTCTTTGCTCCTCCACCAGGTTAGCGTCTCGCAGGTAACAATCAAGAACCCGAAAAGCCCCCGCTCCTCCTGCTGCCGGAGACCAGGAGAGAGAGAGATGGCGACGGGTGGGCTGGAAAAGAAACCTTGCTGCACTGGGCTGCTCGAGGCCTGAGTCGATAGCATGCCAGCGGTAGCAGAAACGAGTCGGCTTTGGGGCCGGGGCGGTAATCATTTCCAAGAGGCAACAGTGCCATTCGGCAGATGGATGCTTTGTTGAAGGACAAGGCTTGCCTCTGATAGTTGGCCATGGTTTCAAGCGGCAACCTAGGAAGACAGGCAGAACAGGCTGAGGTAGCCAATGTTGGCATGTCGTCGTCCAGTCGGTCTAGCGCGTACGTAAGATCCAAAAGTCGATGACCAGCAAGCAGCAGTTCGGCCGGCCTGAGAGACCCGGCATGCTGGGTACAAGCAGGGCCAACGTGGCAAGCGGCGAGGTCGAGGGGTGGCGGTTGCCGAAAGGTTATTTCGAAACCCGCATTGACGAGCTGCGAGGGCATTACCCCATTTTTATCCGATCTTTACTCGATAGTTACTCGATCAAAACTGGTGAGGCCATCGCCAGGCCGAGGCTGTTCCGCTTTCGGAAGTACAAAGACGGTGGGGTTTCGGCTTTTCCCCCTGGCTGTCGGTTCTTAGTAAGCATGATGACCACTACAAAGTTCCGCAGCAACACGGACGAGACGTTCCAGACCAGACGTTCCCAGTGAGCCGGGCGAGATTAGCCCGATGCAGATACGAGCGGGCCCGTCTCTGACGGTGTGGCCCAATCGTGCTGTCCCGATAAGCAAGCAGGGTCCTCCTGGGCTCGTTCGTCCTGTCCCAGTGTCGAGCTGCACTGCTTCAAGACCCTGCCCCTGATAACGAACGGTAGCCGCTCCGACTCCCTTTTTCCATTGTTGCGATTGTCTGCCCGCGGGAACACGAGAATGGCCGCCTAGAAACCCGGACATGGCCGAGTCTAACCTCAACACATTCTAGGTCGACAGCCCAGACTGTAGAGTCTTGTCTGTGACTGTGAAACTGGCGGTATGGGCGCTGACTAGTGAAGTTGCCGGGACTTGTCTGGACAACAGCAAGTGCTGCTGCTATGTGGGGAGGATTCGGTGGCTCCAGGGGTAACGAGAGAGAGAGAGAGGAAGAGAGGAAGAGGAAGAAAGAGACGAAGAGAGGAGAAGGGATCACAACTGCCAGCTCAGACGTCTCCCTCTCTTTTCTCTCTCGCTGTCCAACTCTTGTCCTTGCTCGCTTCTCTCCCGAGAAAGAAAAGGTAGGCCGCCGGTCAACGGTCAACCTCTCACACCCTCGCTGTCTCTTTCCCATCTCCATCATTACCGTCGTCTTGTGGTCCCCTCTGCGCCTTATCTACTGCACGATAAGCCGTCTCTGCCTCCTCCGAGCACACACTGCCATCCCACCTCCCAGGCTCACACACATCCCACTCTTGTCCTCCTGATAAGAACCTGACTCTGACAGGCTGGGCCGATTGCTCCCCTTCTCTTCGTCCTCGATCCCGCCGTTTCTTCCTAATCTCCAGGCTATTCCTCTTCCCGAAAGTTTCCTGTCCGTCCCGCCAGCCTGAACGACCGTCAAGATGACCGTTTCCACCACCTTATCTTCCTCCGAGCCCTTGACTGTGCTGGTGTCGACTCGCGCAGTCCTCACCCTACCTGATGATAGCCTTGTCCTGTCACCAGCAACCATATCAGTCTCCCCCTCCACAGGCAAGATCACTTCCATAGTCCCGGAAGTTCTCCCGGCTTCCTCCTTCCCATCATCCACCACATACGTGGACCATGGCTCGAAACTCCTGCTTCCGGGCCTGGTGGACGCCCACGTTCACTTGAACGAGCCTGGGCGGACAGAATGGGAGGGTTTTGCTACTGGAACCCGCGCTGCGGCCTCGGGCGGCGTGACCACTGTGATTGACATGCCCTTGAATGCGATCCCGCCGACCACCACGGTTCGGGGCTTCGAGGAGAAGTTGGCTGCCAGCCAGGGGCAGTGCTGGGTCGATGTCGGCTTCTATGGTGGTGTGATCCCTGGCAACGCAGATCAGCTGGTCCCACTGGTAGAAATGGGTGTACGAGGGTTCAAGGGCTTCCTGATCGAGAGCGGTGTAAGTGCCCCCCAGGTGGCACAGAAATGTGTAGGACGAGGGACACCGAGGAACCACCGCTAACAAGCCGCTGCTCAGGTTGACGAGTTCCCTTGCATCTCCTCTACCGATATCGAGCATGCCATGCGCGCCCTCGCCGGGCGCCCCACCACCCTCATGTTCCACGCCGAGATGATCCCCCCCATCACCGACAGCGTGGGAGACGCCGTCCAGGCATCAGAGCCGCCACTCGCCCCCACCGGCCAGCTGACTGCCTACGACACCTTCCTCGACTCGCGGCCGCCTGTGTTCGAGACGTGCGCCATAGAGGAGATCCTGTCGCTGGCCCACCTCGCACCGCAGCTACACCTGCACATCGTGCACCTCTCGGCGACCGAGTGCATCCCAATCCTGAAGCAGGCGAGGAAGAACGGGGTCAACATCACGGCCGAGACGTGCTTCCACTACCTCGGCCTGGCTGCCGAGGACGTCGAGGACGGCGACACCCGTCACAAGTGCTGCCCACCCATCCGGTCGCGCATCAACCAGGCCGGCCTGTGGGAGGAGCTATGCGCGGATCCGGACGAGAGCGTGATCAGGACGGTCGTCTCGGACCACAGCCCCTGCACGCCGGAGCTCAAGCTCCTGCCAGGCCACCTCCAGCAGCAGCAGCACGCCGACGCCGTCGACAACGTCGAGGGCACGCTGATGCACTCGGACTCGGGCGTCGACGTCACCATGCCGGGCGAGGAGGAGGAGGAGGAGGATGCGGCGGCCGCCAGCAAGGCCGCGACGACGGCGGCGGGCGACTTCTTCGCCGCGTGGGGCGGCATCTCCTCCGTGGGGCTGGGCCTCCCGATCCTGCACACGACGGCCCGGGCGGGCAACCGGCCGCTGGGGATCGTCGACATCGTGCGGCTGTGCTCGCAGGCGACGGCGGCGCAGGTGGGGCTGTCGCACCGCAAGGGCGGGCTGAAGGTGGGGCTGGACGCGGACGTCTGCGTCTTCGACGACGCCGAGGAGTGGACGCTGGGCTGCGGGGGGATGCACTGGAAGAACCGCTGCTCGCCGTGGGAGGGCAGGCGGTTCACGGGCCGCGTCAGGGAGACGTGGCTGCGGGGCCGCAAGGTGTACGAGCTCGGCGGCGGCGGGGAGGGCGACGGGTTCGTGTGCGGCGGGCCCCTCGGGGAGGCTATCGTCGAGAAGAGGACGGCCTAGGCCGGGACCACGCTACGCTCGCATCTGCACTGGGAGGTTTCATTTTGTATATATCGGGCATGGGCGGGACTCGGGCATCTCTCATAGGGCAGGCGTCGCTCGGACGGGTTGGTTGCATTGCGTGTTGGGATTCTTGAGGATTGGAAGTACGCAGGGTTTTTTGGGCGGGGGACCATGATTGCATGTATATACGACGTAGACAAGAAGATATGCATTTTTCCCTCTCGAAACTGACTTGTCGTTTTATGGATGAGGTCGGCCGTGAACGGATTGCGTGACGTGACGTGCATGCAAATGGTTGCGCCTCCTCATTGCCCCCAAGAGCTGACCCCTCGCGTCCCAAAACCCACCCCCCCTTGTGACATTGCAGTCGTATGTCTTACAAGAGCGTAATAGAAACAAGGATCGGATGTGCCTCGCCTCTCTGCCCCGCGCCTTGATCTATTCGGGGTTTGTGTGGAGTTTCAGGTTCCCTTGCTCATAATTGAGTGACAGGATATGGCTGGATCTCCATATTGGCGATCTTTCGAGCCTGCGTGGCCGCCGTTGGACAACACACTTTCATGTGAGCACCTGGACGAGCACATGCCAATTACCGGTGCATTCTGCCAGAGACCATAACCGAGCACAAATTTACAGTAATGGATGTACGGGTATTGCATTTGAGGGTTTTTCTACAGATCCGGACTTCACATCCGTGTACAAGATTTCCCATCATTAGCACGCAGCGGCTAATCCATGCGCAAAGTTTCCAGATTCCCGTCGTTGGGTTTTTTCTTTCTTTCTTTCGCTCCTCTCCCCCTCCACTCCCGTCCCTAGAACTTGTCCTGGTTCGCGTTCTGCATCAACATGGTGTTGTCGGGCTTGTACTTCTTGGAGACGAGGCGCACGTCGTACTCGACGTCGAGCACGGCGCCGTTCTTCTCGCCCTGGACGGGCTTGAAGGTGAGCAGCAGGTCGGGCTTGACGGCGCAGGCGGTGTCGGTCTCGAGGTACTGGTCGTCGCTGGGGTACAGCTGGGCGGTGACGCCGACGTAGTCATCGTGCGTGACCATCATGTGGATGTGCGCGGGCCGGTACGGGTGCCGGCCCATGATGCGGAGGAGCTCGGACGAGGGGCCCGATGTGTCGATGGCGTACTCGGTCGGCTTGAGGCAGTAGAACCAGAACTTGCCGTCCGCGTCGGTGCGGAACTTGCCGCGGAGGTTGTGGCGGGTTTCTAAAGGGGGGGGAGGGAGACGGGGTCAGTAAGAGTCGTCGTGCCTGGTAAGAGGAGTTTTGAAGCATTGGTGTGTGGGGTTAGGATACGTACGGTTCTCAGGGTCAAACACGTCGTATTTGCCATTGGTGCTGGCCTGCCACATGTCGAAGACGGCGTTGGGGATGCCCTTGCCCGTCTCGGCGTCCTTGATGACGCCGTGGAAGAAGGTGAGCTGCCCATCCGGGGGCATGTCCTGGACTACGCTGGCGCCGTTCTCCCGGAAGGGCGTCTCGGGCGACCAGAATGGCCCCAGGATGGTGGATGACGTCGGCTCGGCGCCATTGTCGGCAACAATCTTGTGGTTAATCTCGTCGACGAGTCTATTTCACAGATGTGCCGTCATGTTTAGCTACTGCGTTCTAAATTCTTTTTTTGGGGGGGGGGAGTGGGGGGGCGGCAGTTGGATACTCTGCCGAAACAGAGTATGATGGGCGGCGAGAGAAACACTCACGATTCAACTCCGAGAATGTCGCACACCCTCCATGCCTCGTTGCGGTTCTTCTTGTAGGCCTGGCCGATAGCATTTACGTAATTCACACCGACGATCCACTCGTCCTGCTTGAGCTCGACCTCCCTGCAGAAATCGTGCAGATGCCGGATCAGAGACGAGAGAATCTCCCTGTGCCTCGGCTGTGTGTCCGGGCTCATCAGGTCGATGACATGTTGTGTGAAGTTTGGGTCATATTTGCTGTTGTTGTTCTTGGGGGCACTGTGGCCGTTCGTGCCGTTGGTGGCGGTGGAGGCCATGGTGGCGGTAATGTGTGGTACAAATGGCGGGGTTCTTCCGGGCAGACGGGGTCGTACAGATCGCGGGCGGATATGCAGCAGATGGCTTCAAGGTCTTTGAGGTTGTTTGTTACACAAGGGGCGCAGGCTTGGCGTGGCAGAGGAGACGCTGCGTTACAGTGTCTTAGGGATGTTTGGAGGAGGATAGGGTTAGAATTTAGTCTTCATGGACACTTCTACTTGGGGAGGCGAGGGCTTCAAATGGGCATTATAAGTAGACTAGGTGGGCTAGGCTCGGTTCCGACTGCTGAAGATCGAAAGTCCGGGGTCGTATGACGCGGCAGAGCGGGCGGCATCGAAGGGGTCCACGGGTGGCAGACGAGCTCGGTATTTCACCCGGGCCCAAGGCATGAGGGGGTAAACTTCGATCCGGCCCTCCGCGATGACCTCGCGGCGCGAGAAGGCCAGCCGCCTGGAGAACCCGTCGTCGCATCCCCATCGAGATTCCGGCACCCTTTCGCGGCCTCGTGATGAGGACATGCTGCCGAAACATGTTGCGCGAGTATTTGTTTGTGGTGAATGCTGGACCGAGGAGATTGCGTATATCGCCGACCGAGTGTGCCGTCTCGGGTGGGTGCACCAATTGGGAATGCGTGCAACTCAACACGCACGACGGCACCCCTCCATAATAAGGTTTCCCAAGCCTACTTAGACAGAAAGGCGTGTCGGCTATTCCAGCACTACTGTTCGCCGTTCAAAACAATCTCCCGGATATTCCCAGATGCGGTCTTCCAAGCAGCTGACTGCATCTGACTGCAGTTCATTTACGCGCTCGCGGCCAAAATTGCCATGTTCTCGCAAGAATACTTAGCCGCGGGGTTTCTTGTTGCCACGGGCCAATACAGCAAGTGCAAGATACGATGACCCTGGGGGAGCTGCTGGCTGGAGTCGGGTTTTTTTGAGGTGCCTTCATGCCCCAATTCCGCGCTCGCTTCCGCGGTGGGCGGTGGGTGGGGAATTATAAACCGTGAGCACTTCATAGGCTGTCAGGCTGTCTGTGCCTATGCGAAATCTGGAGAACACCACTACCATCCCCCCCTCAGGTCAACTGCTAGTTTCCCCGTGCCCCCCCATATGTCCCTCCCCCTCCCCCACCTCCACCTGCCGCCCACCTGGTTTTCCCCCAGTCTTTTATCTTATCAAGCGAGTACTTAGGTATCATGCTTAATTTACATCGCGTTCGCTCGGAACTCTCAGCCGAGCACAGCAGCCGAGCCGAGACACATTGCTGCAGTGCCACGGTCGACGAGATCTACCAGATTGAGTTTGTTGCAAGCCGCAGCCAGCCTGCCAGCCTGTCATCGTCTCTCCTAATCACAAACCGGCTCACAGCACCAGCTTCGACACATGAGATGCGTCTGCCCATGCACCACTCCAATGTCGCTAATCCCGAAGCCTCCAGGAGCCTCATCTGCACCCTACCAGTCAGCTCCAGTGTAGGAACGCCCAGTCGATAGAGTTTTGTTCTGGAAGGAAGAGAAGGTCTAGTCCAATGACACAGCGCGTCCAAGATGCGGGGACCAACTCGGGATGGAGGCATCCCATGGTGGTGCGGAATAGCTGCTATTCTCCCACATGTCGGTACCATCCGTTCTACCCTCTCTGATCATCATCAGTCTCGTCTCCCCAGTGGCTCAGGCTGCACACCGGTGCCGTCCAAACCCTTGGTACAGAATCTGGGCCAAGGAATCCGACGAAATCCGGCAAAAGTCCAGGCCAGCGGTTCGCAAGGACAGGATACCACATGCGTGCGTGCTTTTGTACTTCTGCAGCGTTGCACTCATCAAAGGCCCAGAGGTGCCAAAGCGGTATGGCGGGATAAGCTATCCTTCGCTTATATCCGCTTATGTCTTTTTATTGGGTCCCGGGAGCTCCTTTTTCGTTTTCGGGTTCCAGTGCCCATGTGATTGATTCCTGCTGTTCATGGGCTAAGTCGCCTGTTATGTAGAAGGTCGGTGCCTCGTTGGGAGTGAACGCCAGGCATTCCTCTCGAAATTATTCTGACCCCGAGGCAACACCAATCAGCGGCAATGCGTACAGGATCCAGCGCCTGCGTGACTTGACTCGACTGGTGCCGAGGCCAGATCGAGTGCTTTCTTGCCCAGGAAGACCATCTCTGTGGCACACTTGTCGGACCACCAGCCATTGGTCCTGGCCGCCATGGACTCAAGCCTCGCCAGTGAGCCGGGAGGCTCAGACGAGGCCGCATCGCAGCCTCAGCGCGAACGGCCGACCTCTTCTGTCGTCGACATGGACAAGATAGACAAGATTGATCGTGCCAGCTCCGTTGCGACGAGCATGGACATCCCAGCAAGCGGGGCCAACACCCATCACCTCTCCCTGGGTGTGGGCAACCATCTGAGTCTCGACGATGTTGCCCCTGTGGAGGTCCAGATCCGCAACCTCGACGTAACGGTGGACACGTCCCCGTCCCTCCTGGAGCCGGCCACCTATTCGGCGCTGTTCAAAGACCGCTTCGGTGGCTCCAAGGCCCGGCCGGAACCGTCATCGTACACCAAGGACCTGCTATCTTCCGTCTCAGCGTCCCTCGCGCCGGGCACGCTGACCGCGATCCTGGGTGGCTCCGGCTCAGGCAAGACGACCCTGCTGAATACGGTATCATCCCGCCTAGCCTCGTCCCGCCTGAGGCAGTCCGGGAGCATCCTCTTCAACTCCCAACCAAACATTGACGCTATCCGATCAGCATATGTGACTCAGACCGACATCCTGCTGCCCACCCTGACGGCGCGGGAGACGCTGCAGTATTCAGCGGACCTGCGCCTCCCGCCACCCTCGACTTCGGATGAGCGACGGCGCGTCGTGGAGGAGGTCATCATGGAGCTTGGCCTCAAGGAGGCGGCCGACACGCGTGTCGGGAGCACCACCCACCGCGGACTATCGGGCGGCGAGAAGAGGCGTGTCTCGATCGGCGTGCAGATGCTCGCGAACCCGAGCGTCCTGTTCCTCGACGAGCCGACCACGGGCCTCGACGCCAGCAGCGCCTTCCAGCTGGTCCGCACCCTCAAGAACCTCGCCGAGAAGGGGAGGACCGTCATTGTCACCATCCACCAGCCGCGCTCGGAGATATGGGGCCTGTTTGACAACCTGATCCTGCTGTCGCGCGGCTCGCCCGTCTACTCGGGCCCCGTGGCCGAGTGCCTGCCGTGGTTTGACGGGCTGGGCTTCCGGATGCCCCCGTTCGTCAACCCGGCTGAGCACCTGATCGATCTCGCAGCGGTGGACAACCGCACCCCGGAGCTCGAGGCCGAGAGTCTGGCGCGGGTGGGGCAGCTCAAGAGCGCATGGAGGGAGGAGAATGAGAGGCGCTGCACGCCGAACGAGAAGGGCTCGCCGGCACCAGCGCAGCGCGGCATGACGCTCCGAAGGCACACCAACGCCACCTCCTTGACCCGCCAGATGCGCGTCATGACCTCGCGGACCTTCAAGACGACCTACAGGGACCCCATGGGAATGATGGCGGCCATAATGCAGGCCGTGATCATGGGACTGTGCACGGGGTACATCTTCTACCAGCTGGGGCGTGACCAGGCTGGGATCCGGTCGCGACAGGGCTTCCTCTACACCACCAGTGCCCTGGAGGGATACCTATTCCTCGTATTCGAGGTGTACCGCCTCACACAGGAGATCGGCGTCTTCGACCGCGAGCATAGTGAGGGCTGCGCGACGGCGCTGCCGTTCCTGATGTCTCGCCGCCTGGCCCGGTTCATCACCGAGGATTTCCCCGTCCCCCTCATCTTCGCCGTCATCAGCTACTGGATGGCCGGGCTGGACCAGGAGCCCGCGAGGTTCCTGACGTACTTCGGCATCGTGCTGCTCAATCACTATATCGCCGTCACCTGCGCCATGTGCTGCGTCAGTGCCAGCAGGAACTTTGCTGGCGCGAGCCTGATTGCCAACTTGGCGTATACGCTCCAGTCGATGGCGTGTGGATATTTCATCCAGAGCAACAGCATCGCGATATGGCTCCGGTGGTTGAAGTATTTGACGTATACTGTAAGCTTCTGCCCTTGGGAGGCGGCCACTGCATGATGGTTGTTTTATTGACATGGCAACAGTATTATGTCTTCTCTGCCCTGTGCGGTAACGAGTTCAACGACTCATTCTACGACTGCCCATACCCCGGCGGCGAGTCTAATCCTTCATGCGCATCGTACACCGGCACATACATCATGAAGTCTCTGGGCTTCCCCAAGGACTGGCTGATAGTACCCATTGTCGTGGCGCTGGCGTTCGTGATCTTCTTCTATGTCCTGTCGTGGGTGGGCCTCACGTTTGTGAAGAAGGAGATGACCATCGCACGAGCTCGAGTATCGGAGAACGACTTCTCCGCCGGCAAGGAGAAGCTGGCAGCGCGGTCTATCGAGGAGATCCGCACCATCGACGTCGGGTTGGACAAGTTCGCCCTCGACTTGGACAAGAAATCGCCGTGGGGCAGGAAGCTGCCTAGGAAGACAATCCTGCACCCGGTGACTTCGACGTTCGAAGCAGGCAAACTGAATGTGATCATGGGGCCCAGCGGAAGTGGCAAGACCTCCCTCCTGAACGCCATGGCGCTGCGGCTCAACAGCACGCTCGGCACCAGGTACCGCCCGGCTGGGAAGCTGACGTTCAACGGCGCCGAGCCCTCCGACTCCGTCATCCGCTCCGTGTGCTCTTATGTCTGTCAGGACGATGACGCTCTCCTCCCGTCCCTCACTGTCCGCGAGACGCTGCGGTTCGCTGCTGGGCTGCGCCTGCCCGGCTTCATGACCAAGGCCGAGAAGAATCGCCGTGCCGAGGAGGTGCTGCTCAAGATGGGCCTGAAAGATTGCGCGCACAATCTCATTGGCAACGAGCTGGTCAAGGGTATCTCCGGCGGTGAGAAGCGCCGTGTGACGATTGCTGTCCAGATATTGACTGACCCGCGTATCTTGTTGCTGGATGAGCCGACGAGCGGGCTGGATGCGTTCACGGCCAACTCGATCATGGAGGTCTTGCGTGGCCTGGCTGCTGAGGGCAGAACCCTGATTCTGTCGATCCATCAAGCCCGGTCAGACCTTTTTGGCCATTTCGGTAACGTGTTGCTGCTCGCCAGAGGGGGCAAATCTGTGTACAGTGGAGCAGCCAGTGAGATGCTTGGGTACTTTGCACGGGTGGGCAAGGAATGTCCTCGCAACACCAACCCGGCAGACTTTGTGATGGATCTCATCACCGTCGACCTTCAACAAGAGAGCCGAGAGGAAGAGACGAGAAGGTCGGTTAATGTTCTGATCGAGGCGTGGGACAAGAACCTCAACAACCCCTTGGCGCCTGACGGCCATACGGCCGCGGGTCAGGAGAGGCTCGAGCCCATCACTGAGGAGAAGACGAGCGGATCCCCACGGCCGTCCCGAGACAACACCACCACCACTACCACACATCAAGGTCAACCGCGACGGTCCAACGGCAAGAGCCATCTCGCAACACCAGCCGAGCTGGGCGCGCTCGTCCGCAAGCGAACCTCGTTCCTGACGTCGTTCCCCCTCCTCCTCCACCGCGCCTCCATCAACTTTCGGCGGCAGCCTCCGCTGATCCTGGCACGACTGATGCAGGTGGTCGGGCTGGCGATAGTGCTGACGGCCTTCTTCGCCCCGCTCAAGTCGGACTACACATCGGTGCAGAACCGCGTCGGCTTCGTCCAGCAAGTGAGCTCCTTCTACTTCATCGGCATGCTCCAGAACGTCGCCGTGTACCCCTCGGAGCGGGACGTCTTCTACCGCGAGCACGACGACGGCGCCTACGGCGTCGAGTCGTTCCTGCTGACGTACACGGCGCTCGAGCTGCCCTTCGAGATCGTGTCGACGCTCGTCTACGGGGTGCTGGCGGACCTGGCGGTGGGGTTCCCGCGCACGGCCGAGATGTACTTCGTGTGCGTGTTCGCGTGCTTCGGCATCGTCAGCTGCGGTGAGAGCCTGGGGATCATGTTTAACACGCTCTTCTCCGACCACACCGGCTTCGCCGTCACGCTGACGAGCATCCTGCTCTCCGTGGCCAACATCATGGCGGGCATCATGAGCATCGACATGCCGGCGCTCTTCGACGCCCTCAACTACGTCTCCCCCTGCCGCTACGCCGTGCGCGCCCTCGCCCCCGTCAGCCTGCGCGGCCAGAGGTTCAGCTGCGGGGCCGGCCAGGCGCTGCCCGGCGGGGGCTGCGTGCTCGGGACGGGCGAGCAGGTGCTCGACCTGTACAGGCTGAACGTGGACGTCGCGAGCAACGTCGCCACGCTGGCGGGGATGGTCGTCGCCTACCGGCTCGTCGCGTATCTGCTGCTGAGGCTGGTGCGTGCCAGGTGGGAGAGGAGGGGCAAGGTGGTCAGGTAGGTAGGGACGGCGGCTCGATGGCTTCTTTCTGTGGCATGATTGCTTTGTGTCGGACGATGGTGGTATCTCTCTGGAAAAAGTGACAAAGCACCTCGTTGTGTGTAGACGGAGGGGGCGGGGGTTCGTGGGTACTTGGATACATACGATCAGACTGTATTCACCACAGCAAACCCCCCTCCCCCCACCACAGATCGACCCCTCTTTATCAATAAGCAAATCCGTCCAGTTTTCAACATTGGGGCAGATGGCCGAGTGGTGTTTGTGATGCTACTGTTTCAGGCTGTAAAGGCTCCCTAGATGTATACAGGCTAGGTTACGGTCCGAGGCAATATAACAGCTATGGCGACATGTTCAACACATGATTGCCCCATTCTTCTTTTTTTTTCCCTCACCTTTTTCTTCTTCTGGAAATCAGAGATCAATACCCATAGCAGTCAAGTGCACGCACACAGCGCATCGTGACCAGTTCATCATATGCGCAAGTCCAGGTAGAAACCTGGCCACCCACACCCACAACACCTGTCACCCATCACCCACAACACCTGCCCTCACCAAGCACACACGCCACCCAATTGGCAATCCTGCATCTCACGCCCAACCAGCCCTGCGCATTCATGCAGGCTCTCTCTCACGTCTGAATTGGTGTCAGAGATGTGAACTCGGCGGCAAGTCAGGTGAGCTACAAATTCTGCTTGGCTGTGCCTTACCTGTGACGTGAGAGATGTAGCGTTACCCTCTGTTTTGTGGGTGCGAACACCTAATGCGCCTTTTTGCCCATCCACTCTTCATTTCAGTCTCAGTCTGAAGTCGTGGCTTCCACTTGAGCGCATTGGTCACGACAAAAATGTTTGTGAAAATACGTACGTTTTATAACCTTCTGGCCACGCACACAATGAGTGTCATCTATGGTAAAGTAATCTAGTGGTAATACAAGTCAAGTTTCAGTAATAAGGCCGTTCTGAAGGACCTCAGAACCTGTGGGTAGAATCTCTGTAGACGAGGACCAAGTGTTGGTGTTTCTCCCAATCCAAATCAGAGGTACCCAAATCAAAGGTACCCAAATCAAAGGTAGCAGACGTCCCTTCTCAGTCGCATGACCCCCTCCAGATGACACCAATCTTCCACAGTACAGGAGAGTCCAGCTTCAATGCATCGTCTGCAGATTTTTCACTCGGAAATCGCCCAACTCCGTCCTCCGAGTAAGTGAGCGTTGCACACCATCGACTGTAAGGGAAACAACAATCCAGAATGTCCCCATCGGCATGATTTTCTGTCAAAGCGCCTCGGCAACAGGCATGCTCGCGATGGTCTCTCTTCTCACAGTTCTCCGCCAGGATGCTCTTGGAAGCTCAATTCCATGATCCAGGCTGGTGGCTGGAAAGGGAAAGCGGCTAGAATCGTCGTCGCTTCTGTCGGAAGTCGGAAGGGGGGTCGTAATCCTCGGCCTTGCGCTTGCGGCCGAGAGAAGGCTGATATGCGCCAGCCGCGCGGTTTTGCTCGTAAGTGGGACGGTAAGTATCCGCCTCTCGCTTGGGCTTGAAAGAGGCACGACGCGGTCCAGACTCGCCCTGGGACTCGAAAGAGGGACGCTGGCGATGATCCGCTCGCTTGTGATCGTAAGATGGACGGTAGGGACCATTCGCTTGCTCGTGCTCGTAGGAGGGTCGGTATGTGTCAATGTCTGTCTTGTGCTCAAAAGAGTTGGGATACGCTCCAGCCTGGCGTTTGGAATCGTAAGAGGGACGGTGCGTGTCATGGTAGTTGCCGAAGTGGGCACCGCGCTTCCGATTGTCCATCTCGCTTCGCTGAGCCTGGCGTCCAACTGCAAGAAGACAGATTGGTTAGTCATGCCCAACGGGAGCTACATTATCGCGTATAATTTAGACATACCTCGCAGCTTCTGTCGCTCTGGTTGATGAGCCTTGAAATCATCCAAGTCGGCCTTGTCGTTCTCTAGGATCCAGTCGCGTAACTTCTCGATCTTGTCGCACAAGCCGGTGCTCTGGCACCGGCGTCCACCCGAGTTGATAAAGTCGTAGCTTGCACCCACGAGCATGAAGGTGACATGGCGGACAAGACGCGGGCTCAAGTGCTTGATAACTCCATAATCCAGAATGACGGCCTTCCAGTGGCGGAAGCGGAGCTCCGGAAGGGTCATGCCTAGCTCCAGCGGATCATCCTCCTTCTTCAGTCGCAGGTGACGGTGCTGGAACACGACGTCCATCAACACGGACAGAGTTTGGCCCATCATCGATCTGCCCAAAAATTCAGGGGCTTTATCATGGGACTTGGCGAGGGCTCTGATGAAAGCCTTGGCGTCTCTCTCGTAGTGAAACCACTTTTCCGGAACGCGGGGGTTGGTCTTCGGGATGAGAGTCATTGCGAGCTCCTCAGCACCATCAAAAGGTTCGTCCAACCATTTATTGTTGGCCCTCTTCCTCGCATCGATCCTCTCCATCTGCTCCTCCACTGTAACGCATCTCATCTTCTGGCAATGGAGGTCAGGATCCCAATCCGGGTGGTCGCCGGGAGGGTCTCCGGCCTCCTCGGACGATATCAACTTCCAATAAGCCTCAAGCTGACAAGCTATGGCACCAGTACTTTGGGTCCCATAGTGGAATGGCTTTTCAAACGTACCTTCATCTCCCAAGATTGAACCATGGTGAATTTCTTCAAGAGCAGCCACGAGTGCTCTATGCTCGTCGAGACAAAGGAATCTTAGAAGATCAGAGAGGCAAAACGAGCTTTATGTCGCGCGAATGCAAGAAATGGTAGTCGGTAGACTGTGATGACGAACGGGGCGAGGTGGCAGCACGCAAAGGATGTTGATCAAGAGTACAAGGCGTTGCGGAGCGCGTGCAGACAACAAAGCAGTGAATGCAGCGAGCAGGCTATGAGCTCGAGAGGAAGACAAGGTAGTGTTCAGGACGAGTTGATCGAGGGTCAGAGAGGATGGTGGGGAAGCTGTGTTGCTCAGGGTTCCTGAAGGAGAAGAGCAGGCAGCGCGACGACTGCCTTGCAGAAAACGAAGTGATCGCAGTGCGCAGCAGATCGCACACGGCGATCGAAGAAGAAGACGAGGGAAAGGGACGGCAGGAAAGGAAAGGTGGGAAGAGGGACAGGCTGGGAGGGGAGTTGTTCGCAGAGATGGCTGCGAGGTGGGTGGTTGCTGTTGTTGTTGTGGGAAGACTGTGTGAGGCTGCCAGCCAGACGACCGCTCCCTTTTTGTCGACGCCAGGGGAACCACCTTAGGACGCGCTTCACCTCGTTTGCATTGCAGTCAGAAATCTCTGCCCCTCACCGATAAGCTCTGCAGGAATTCACCTTCACCCGTTACACGTGAGCTTCATCATGTGGGCTTCTGGCCTGCACAAGGATCCAACCTCGCTCGGCCCTCCTTCTGCTTCCACCACCTGCGCACCTTGGGAATTCAGGAACTTCGCAGTACCCCCACCACGCTCTTCTGACCAACCATCTCTCACAATGTCTTCCTCCAAGACTACCGCGGCTGATGCCAACGCCGGAGTCGACGACGACCCCAGCGCTGTCGTTCGCCGATCCCAGTCAGACTTCAGGCATGTATCCCCCACCGTCTTTGACGTTTTCCAACCTCCCATGGGGAGCAGCTCCCATCCTAACGACTCCATAGGCTCCTGAAGACTGGTGCGCTCTCTGACTTTACCATCGTCTGCGGAAATCGCGAGTGGAAGGTGCACAAGGCCATTCTCAGCAAGGTCCCTTACTTCAACGCTACTGTCGGAGGTGGCTTAAAGGTAACCATGCATTCTACCAGCACCCACAGGGGTCTTTATGTACTCAATGTTCACGCAGCAACTATATTGCAGGAGGCCATCCAAGAGAAGATCACCATTGAAGACTTGTTTGAGCCCTTCGAGATCCAGTGGCTCCTGGAGTACATCTACTTCCCTCGTAAGCACGTCGACCTCAAATATCTTCCATGCCGCAACTTGCTTCGTCAAGGCCCGCTGCACGGAAGTCTCACCACCCGGTAGGTGTCACTGGATCTAACCTCAGCGCCTGTTCAACTAGACTTCGATCCGGAAACCGCTCGGCTTGGCATCCCCAGCAAGTCTTACCTCGAGACCTGCGTCCGCCTGTGGCACATCGGCGACTACTTCCAGGTCAAGGCCATGTCTACACTGGCCATAGGCAAGCTCGAGACCGGCTGCGAGCGATGGCGCAAGCACTCCGCACAAGTGGACACGGTGAGGCACGGCACGACGGGCACGACGTTCATCGTCGACCTCGAGTCTGCCATCCGCCAGGCCTGGCGCGAGGACCTTGCCTCGAGCCCTCTGCGACCCGTTCTCACCAGGCTTTGCATCGAGTTTGCCCCCTACATTCGGCGCCATCTGTCCTTCATCACGCTGTTGCAGGAGCTTCCGCAGTTCGCGGTTAACTTTTCGCAGCGGGCGCTGAGCTCGATCCCGTCAGCCTTGCGGCTCCCGAGGCCTGACTTCGCCATGGAACCGGACCCACCATTCAGTGCAGCGCCTGCCCAAATGAGTCCGCCTGATTTCTTCAGACGCCTTGTGCTGGAGCAACAGGTCTCAATGAGAACGACCGAAGCAGAGATGGCTACGGTGTCTCCGGGACCACGTCGCCCGACTTGGCTTGGAGCATCCCGAAAGCCCACTTCGCAACGTTGTCGCCTGAGTAAGCACAAATCCAGCTCAAGATCCCGTCAGGTCGCTAACTATGTCAAGAAGACGAGGAGACATCCGACTGAGTCATCATGACTTCACCTCGTGCCGTGATGTTCCTGCTAGTTACTTTGGAAGTGAAATTGGCACATTGTGTGAAGAGAACAAACACGTGAGGGGTTTTGGGGGCATACATGGACTCTAGTAGCTGTCACAACTCGGAAACGGCGGGTGTCCTCTACATAGACAGATACTCGTTACCGATGAGTCAAAATGCATGTTGCTGTCACTGAAGAATGGTTACCCCCAGCAGAGGCATTCGAGCAGAACTTAAGCCATACTATGACGGAAGACTCCAAGAAGGCCAGAGGTCGTCCCTTGAAGTCTTGCGCCATGACCTAGAACCATGCGATCATTATGCTCTGTGGCGTGTCGCATTCTGGCCCCTTCAACGTGGTCAGTTTTGGAATCTGCTGATGGTAGTATTCGACACCGAATACAGGTTGATGTCTTCTGCCCACTTGCCATACATCCTCGTGAGCAGAGTAGTCCACATCTCGTTAGGTTTCGTCTAAAATACATACAGCTAGTGCTACTCATCTTCTTGGAGAGGTGATGCGATTCGAAGAGCTCCATACCGGTATGTCCCATGGCATTCCTCTAGGCCCTGATCCATTAGCCACTAAGAATCTATTTCGCTGTGGGACAAATGACAATTGTTCGGACCCGGCACGGCGTACTTAGGTAACTAGCGACGCTCTCGCACATCTAAAGGGACTTCATGGTATACTCTTCACCCACCACAAGTGAAATCGGTGATTGAGAGCCTGGTCCACCATTCAGTTTTAAACCGATATCTCGCGTTTTAAGTACTGTTACTTGGATTAACAAGATATTCACTTGATCTTTCTGGATGTTCAAAAATGAACTCAAGCCACCCGGGTAGCGAAAAGTGAATAAATACCCTGCTTGGCTCATGTTGACTTCTTTAAATGTCCAAATCTCACCACTTCAACAAATATCCCGCCCTTGAAGGTACCCAACTGTGGGCCTAGGTAAACAACCACTATTTGTGTGCACATCGCTGCCTATAACTTGCGGTGGTGGCGCTCTTCCACGATGTCTGACCCGACTGGAGAGAGGGCCAGAAAGGCATCCTCTGCTCACAATCTGAAGTACCGAAGACACGAATATACACGCATTCGGCACCTGTATATGCTAATTTGTCAACAGGTTGCTCGATACCGGACAGTATTCCGACTTCTCTGTCGTCTGCGGCGACTACATTTGGAAGACGCACAAGTACATCCTTTCTCAGATCGAGTACTTCCAAATGATCTTCAAGAACGGCTTGAAGGTATGAAATCATTTGCAGTGCCGCCCTCGACCATTGCCTTGGAGCCCACTGAGCAGCTGACATGGCAATACGGCAGGAGGCACGAGAGAGCCGAATCGACATCACAAACTTCGAGCCCTTCGAGGTTAACATCCTGCTCCGGTACATCTACTGCCCATGTACGCCTCCCCATCCCGCCGCACAATATGCCCGGTGTATTCAATACTGACTTTAACGACCGAGGGATCAACATCGAGCTTTCTCGCCTCGAGACACCAACCCAGTCCTCCCTCGAGCTCTGTGTCCGGCTCTGGCAGCTCGGCCATTTCTACCGGATCGAGACGCTATCGGAGGAGGCAGTAACTCTCCTCGAGGAGCAGGTCGAGCAGCATATCAACGAGGCGGGACACGAGGCCGAGATGGTGCAGGGCCTTCCCTTCATGGCCGAGCTGCCGGGCGTGATCCGCGCGGCTTGGGACCCGGAGAAGGCCCCGGGCCCGCACCAGGCGCTGCTGATCTCCCTCTGCGTGGCCCTGTCGCCGTACCTCCGGGGCTTCCCCGGGGTGATGGCCATGTTCGACGAGGTCCCGGGGTTCGCCTCCCAGTTCGGCAAGGCCGTCCTGGAGCGCGGGAACGCTCTCTCGAGGCAGCTACAGCCGCGTGAGTGCCCCGCCTGCCTGCGCACCGTGCCCATGCCGGAAGACTGTGTGGGGCTGAGCAAGGCTGTCTACCAAATGACGGGCAATGCCGCGGAGGGCTATCTCGTCGAGTGGTACTGCACGGCGGAGTGCTGGGAGTCTTCTCAACCTCCGGGATGCCGCAACTACAGGCATGCTAATTGCGGGATCTACAAGAGAGCTGAGAAGATGGAGTGGAGACCTCTTAGGTGCTTCAGACCTTGCGACTCTCAAATGGCGAGGGGACTGCATTGGCCGAAGCATTTTGACTCAGCTGGAAGTGGTCATCGATTGTCGGCCGGGAACATTGCCTGGTTGAGAAGCATTTGAGACGGTTGTGGCTATTCGATACCTAGGCAATCAGTATAGCAATGTGCAAATGGTTATGCAAAATCTTGTCATGGAAGCAGTGATCACATAATTTCGGTGAAAATGTACCACAGATGAAAATCATTTCTCTTGTTTTCTACATCTGTGAGCTACAAGGGTTGGGGGTTTGCCGCATGAGGCCATCCTAGAAAATTTCAATAAGAACGTTCAAGCTATCCGGGACCTTGGGACTGTCAGAATCAGCCCAAAGTAACCTTGAAAACCCTCCAAAAAATCAGGATATCTCATGAATCATTGACCATCGAGCAGCTATCCAGATGTTTACGGCAACGCCGCGGGCTGCGCCCAGTGACCCTTAAGATACATAGCATGGGCATGTAATGTCATCCAGGTTGATCGAAACCCGTTTAACGATCCACCCCCAAACATGCCCATCCAAACCATCATCCAGACATGTACTCATGAACCGAAAAAAAAAAAACCCCTTAGAAACCCTGCTTCTCGACCTGGGCCTCGGCAGCAGCGATGGTGGCGTCGGCGTTGGGGTCGACAAATCCGCAGCCGAGCTTCCCGTTCTGCTCGGAGGCGGCCTCGGCGGAGCAGATGCCGAGGCCGGAGCCGGAGATCTCGGCGCAGCAGGCGGACGAGCAGTCGGCGTCGTTGATGCAGCCGCCGGTGATGAACTGGGAGCCGTCGCCGGCCCCGACGCTCTTGGCGCCGGCGTTGTTTGGGGTCAGGGCGAGGGCGGAGGCGGCGACTGGTAGCACGGGGAGTTTAGCCGCCGGTTGGTACTTATTTCTCGGAGGGGATGGGGGTGGGGGTGGGGGCGACTTACAGGCCAGGACAGCAGCAGCAGTGATGCGAACCATTTTGATTGTTGATGAAAGACTTGATTTGGTGTCAAAGTGAGTGTTGGATTAATAAGATATTTACTTAAAGAAGGAGCGACGCCGGGCCGTTAGAATTGCTTAGAGAATGGAACTGGTATTGTTGTTGATGGTGATGATGGCTACATAATAGAACCTGGAGGCAAGGCCACGCTCTCTTATATACGTCGTGCTGGCAGATGTCCAGGCATGAGCGACGATCTTGACCGTTCCGAACCAGTGCATTTACTATCAACGGCGGCATCTCGAACCCCCGTCCCTGGCCCGGCATTTGTGCTCATCCGAGTCGTCTTGGACTTTCCGAGTTTCTGCAGAGAGGCGTGCCTACCTTCCACGGCCCGCGAAGCCATCGCCCATTGGCAGTGTGTAAGTATGGGGCGGTGGGTTTCGACGACATAGGGCCGAGCTAAACGAGCATCGAGTGTGTAGCAGGCGCGCGCGTTTGATTCGCACCAGAACCAGACTCTCGAAGCTTGGCACTGATCGGCCACTGGCGCAAGCATCGCACGTCCCCAGGATCACTGCGATCAGCCCGATCTGCGACAGCGCCCCGTGTTCGGACGAGCTGTCTATGCATGATGTTCAGACGAGGCGCCGTCTCAGCTGCGACGTCGGTTCGGCTCCGCACATGCAATGGCCTGGCGAGGAGGTCATGGCTGTGGGGTTCGTCTGATACAGCACTCGAAGGCGAGATCGTCTCTGGGGCTGTCCTCTGCCGTGTCATCAGGGGAAAGCCGACGACGACGACGGTCGTCAACTGCTTGAATCGCGGGATTGTGGGGGCTGGTTCAAGTTGAGGCTGATGTTTGACCAGGTGCCCTTGGATTGTCAGCCAATGATATCTTTAGTAAAAGTGGACCCATGGATTCTAAACAACCTCGCACCAACTTTTCGACTCAGAGCCGCAAAACGCCCACGCCCGAAGAGCAACCCCAGCGGCAACAATTCTTCCTGAGGCGTAGTCCAACTGCCGGCGCACATTGCAGAAACGGTGAGCTCGGTCAGTAATTGGGTGGATCAGGGTGATGGCGACGATCAAGAGCTTGTTTTGAGAGCGCAATTCTGCCTGAAGTCCTCTGACACATCTCGGGTGTCGGGCCTGGCGCTGCCTACTCCTCCCCATCCACCCGGGCAGACCTCCGGCATCACACCATGCTCCTGTCAGGGGACCAAGCCCCGCCCTCTCGGCTACCCGAGATTCCCCCCGCGCCTGGATCAAGCATGGCACCGATATCCGAAGCTTTGACCGTCATCATCACGACGTCGCCGACGCCGTCTGCCCCGTCCACGGAGTTGCTAGACACAATCCTGGCCTCGTTCCGTGAGCACTGCCCGCTCCTGCTGGAGTGTAATGTTGTTGTGGTATTGGACACGTATGACAGGATTGCGTCGGCGAATCGGTTGAAGAAGGGCTCTGTCACAGCGGAGGGCGCCCGGAACTTTCCAGCGTACAAGGACAATGTAAAGCGGCTTGTACTGAAGGAGTTCGCTGGGGTGGAATCATCGGAGAATGTGTCGCTGGTCGAGGAGGACGGCGAGGCAGAGTATGGGTCGCCGTGCATATCGACCAACTCCACTGCGCTGAAGATCTGGAGGACCGAGGATAGGCGTGTGGCTTTCATCGAGCCCTCGGAGCGGATTGGCTTCGGGTTGGCAGTGCGTTCGGCGCTGAGGCTGGTCGGGACTCCGTACGTGTGGGTGCAGCAGCACGACTGGGACTTGATCGTCAGCATTCCGATCCAGTCGATCATAGCGGTCATGGTAGAGAACGACTCCGGCGAGGAAGCTCCCGTGAGATACGTCTGCCTGCCCTCTCCCAGGATGCTGGGCTACGCGGAATCCGCGCATGTCAACCCGTTCGCCAGCCTGAGGAACTTGACTGCAGGTCTCAAGCGCGACTTTCCCGTGTCATCGAGCCCGTGCTCGATCCCGCTGACGCCGCTGTTCTTTTGGCACGACAAGACCCACATCGCGTCGACCAAGCACTACCTCAACCGTGTGTTCCCTTCTCGCCTGGCGATGACGCGAGGGTCGTTCATTGAGGATCACATTGGCCAGCGGGCACGAAATCAGATGAAGGACGGCTTGTTCAAGAAGTGGGCTTGCTGGCTGTACTGTCCCGACGGCGGAAATTTGCAGTGCCTAAGGCACCTTCACGGTCGGACTTGGAGGGGCAAAGACGCGGAAAGGAAGAAAATCGAAGCTTTCAAACTACAAGCTGAAACCCCACTTCCTGCCTGAATCAACACAAGGTTCAAAGATACTAGCTGGCAAGCTGCCTAAAGAGTTGCCTGACTGGCTTCCTTTGTTTGAGGGGAATGCACTTGAGACGGTCATCCCATGGCACGCTTTAAAATTTAGGGGTGAGGAAGGGTACTGTTTGCGTATAGCTAATAAAGAATTCTTTCTTCCTTAAGAAATCACGCTTATTGCTGAAAACGGCATTATTCCTTTCAAGACACGCCCAACTGCCTTCAAAGCAAAACTCGAACCACTTGAAAGCCCACAACATCCAAAGTCACTCGAACGTCTCCCTCTACGGCTATCCCGTGACAGCTGCCATTCGATCGGGCACACGAACTCGTCAAAGTTTGTGAAGAAGGTCATCGCGATGGTGGATTCAGACGACGAGTGGATTTGGGCCAGCGCAAGCGGCATCCGGGATCATTACCTGAAGTAAGTTGCAGGAGAGGAGGCCATTTGTATTCCAACGGCACTGCTGATTTCGGTGTACCACAGGCTGCTCGAGAGTGGCAACCTGTCTGATGTCGTAGTACGCTGCGGCGACCGCACTTGGAATGTCCACAAAACCATTCTCTGCGTCCGAAGCAAGTGGTTCAACAAAGCGTTGACCGGACCGTTCGAGGTTAGCACACCCCGTTTATTCCAGTAAAACGCAAAAGATGAGCTGACCAGCATTCGACAGGAGGGCAGAACAGGCATCGTCACCATCACCGAATTCGAGAAAAACGAAGTCGATTGCCTGCTACACTTCCTCTACACCGGCTGTACGGTTCTTCGTACGGTTCTCTAATAAGAGGCGGCTAGCAGCTGATTCTTTTCCAGGCGTCGATATTCGCAAACATTTCGTTGGGAAGGCCCGACTTACTGCAAGCATGTCAATGTGGAAAATGGGGGACTTCTTCGGCCTTGAAGACCTCTGCAAGATTGGCTTGGAAGGACGCGAGAGATACTTCCAAAGAACGAGCTGGCTGTTATTCGACAAAAAGACCGCAGATGCTTCGAAGCAATTGCAACTCAGCTACATCACACACATGATCCAGACACTGTACAAGAAGGAAAACAACGTGGCTCGGGAAGCTTTCAAAGCTCCTCTCCTGGCCTTTCTCCTCGCCGTACTTCCAGTGCTGGCTGAGACCCAAGAATTCTACAAATTGCTTCGCGAATTACCGGACTTTGCCTCGGATTGGGCGGTGGCCCTCACGAAGACCACGGGTTCAGCTGCGATGCCCGCCGAATCCTGGGCTGGATGCGAAAAGTGCAATAAGAAGGGTTCTGTACGTCTCGACCTGCTCACGTGGCTGAAGATGAGGGTGCCCAAAAGATTCTGCCGGGGATGTTTTCCAGCCCAAAGCTTGGAGGATTGGACCGGCGGAGGCCGCGGGAGTGTCTGAATTCACGGCAAACAGCTCCTTGCTTGTTCCGGAGAGATGGGAAGCCACCGTCGGAAAGGCCGGGAGCAGAGGCAAGGCTGGGGATGTGCAATCGCGAGGCGAGATTCTGGGCTTCAGTTACTCATGTAAGATAAGCAGAATCGAGAGAGCCAAGGTAAGGTAAAACCTTGTCGGCTCTGGTGGATGTCCTCTCTGTGTTCAACACCTTTCAAATGATCGGGCAACTGTTGGAGAGCTTGCTGAGGAACGAGGAACGGAAGACATGAAAATCAAAATGATGTTCGTTGGTAGTAGTGTAGAGATAATGCAAGTCGCTGAAGCGGTTGTCGTATGTGTCATGCCAACTAAGGTTGGTTCGGTAAGTAATTTTCTCATCCATGTTCTGTCATCGTTTGAGACAGGTAACATGTGCAAATGGCAATTCGGGAGGTTAGATCCAGGTAAATGTGGAATGCAAGGAAGACGGTATTCGTGCCTGACCTTTGCCATCCAGCCATAGATGGCGTGTGGTCTGGTTGCCAGCTCCTAACATCGCGTAGTTGGAGGGGCAGTTGTCTGTTTTCATAACAGGGAGTACTGTTCTCCATGGCTGGCCAGGTCAGGCGAAGCTGCAGCCTAAAGTTCCCTCCACACTGCACTTTTGGACAGCAGCTACAGTTTTTTTTTAGTTTTTTTTTTTTTTTTTAAAAAAAAAACCCCCCATCTGCCAAGGCACCTGCCAAACTCTTTGACTTGGTGGCCTTTCACTTGATGTACCAAGCTTCCAACCCTTCCAATCGCAACAGCCATTTGATCAAACCAGAGAGTTGTACCACGCAATCTGAGTTTGTTTTTTGACATCGTCACATCACCTCGGCAGACTTGCATCGTAACGACCCTCGAGAGCAAACCTTCAGCCTCGCAAACCGCCTCGACCCAGTCAACATGGATGGACAAGAAGAAAGATCCTGGCACTTGGTCAGTGACCAGTGGCCCCTTCAAGCAAACCGATGGAGAGTAAGTCAGACCAAAGCATCTTACCCAACAAGACTTCTCCCTCGACTTCGCTGACAACACCAAGTCTGCTCGAGAGCGGAATGCTGGCCGACGCGGAGATCAAGTGTGCCAAGCGCACGTGGAAAGTGCACAGGCTCATCCTCTGCAGCAGAAGCGACTGGTTCAAGAAGGCCTTGATGGGCCCATTCGAGGCAAGAAATCTTCCGCATGCTTGTGACGCAATCGCTGACATTGATGCCACAGGAGGGCCAGACTGGCAAGGTCACCATTGCAGGTTTCAAACCGTCCGAAGTCGACTGTCTCCTCAAGTTCATCTACACCGGAGTCATCAACCTGAAAAAGTCATACCCCCGTGAAACAACTTGGCCAGCGCTCATCAAGATCTGGAAGATGGCCGACTTCTTCTGCCTCGACGTTTTGCGAGACCTGACCATCAAGGCAGCCAAGGATTGCGGTCGAGAGATGGCTCTCGTGTTTTGTGCCTTCAATCCTTGGAATGGACATGATGAAGAGGTGGCTTATCTGTTCGCCGAAGATTTCACCATCGCAGTTAAGACAATCTACGGGGACGAGATGGAAAGCATCAAGCATCACTTCACCCCCATCATTATGGGACTGGCGACCGCCAGTGTTCACAGATTCTCCAAAATGGAGGAGTTCAAGAATCTCCTCCGGGGGGTTCCTCTATTTGCCGCGGATTGGGCGGCTGAACTTATTAAGGAACTTCCTACGCCCTCTTGGCGAAGGGATTTCGACCATGAATGAAGCTTGGAAGACTGCTCTGTCCGTTGTGTCTATTGCAACATGTTGATTCAGTTTCCTGCCGTCCTCGATACGGTCGCTTTCATCCGTCGCCATAGGGAGGAGTTTGTCTGCACAGAATGCTACAGTAATCTAGAGCTGGAGGTTTGGAACCCGTTGCGGGCTCGTGGGACCCGTGGTGATTGAGACGCCGGCTTCTCGGACTTCAGGAGGTCTCAGTTCTAAGAGAAATCTGGGGAGATGATTCAGAACACAAACGGGGTCAACGATGCAAAGGAAGATAAGGCTCGTGATAGTGGATACTGGAAAGTCAATGAAACTTCAGTTAATGATTTGACCAGGTCCTCACGAAGCTGGGACCATTAACCGGGGGGAGGAGTGGGCATGTGTAGAGCCAACCTGGTAGTGGTTGGATTTCAGGGAACCACGATGCGCACTGACAAATATTGCATGTATATGTCTCTAAGGAAATGCCAAGGAAGGCTTGCTTTGATTTTCTACCGAATCAATCCCCGTGAAAACCGGATCTACGGTAGGCATGACAATAAAAAAGTCGGTCGACGTCATTCAGACTTCGCAAGAGACGGAACTGAAACTGGAATGAATAGATACTTCTCAAATCACGGCCAACCAACAAACCATATCTGTGTCCGTCTCTATTTGAATGCGTTCAGATCGCGGCACACTTTGACATATCGCGGAATATATACATCTCATGTCGCTGGAGATGGTCCCTAGGCGGGTACTTGCATACCGGACACTCGCAAGCTGCTTTCTCCTTTCCCTTGCCCAAATCTTGCCCATAGTCAGGTCCACATGTTTGGCGAGACTTGGTGTCCCCTGTGCGCTCAAAAGCTGGCCCAAACTCAACTTGATGGAGCTCAGAATGGTTAGAACTGAATGGGCAGTACGTAGCCGCCAATGACCAACGTAGAGCACTCGCCGATAAATGAAACGTCTCTTGGCTTGGATTTCCGGCATAAGTCCTCATCGCTTCGAGGAATAGCTCATGACACAGGAAGTGGTGCTCTGGGAAACTGCGCCCCTTGTGCACCGCGGCGAAGAATTCGCAATTGAGCCAGTGCTGCTTGATGACGTTGAGGAAAGCCCCCTTGATGACGCACGTCTCCAGTGCCTCGCGCTGGAGCATAAATCTAGCTTGTATGGCTCTTCCGGCGGCTTCAAGCACGAGAGCCGGGTTGCTTCTGTTCTTTTGCTCGAGACAGGGTTCGTGATCTGCCCACTCCAGGCGTCCGTTCACAATGAGGACCTTGTGAATATTTCCCATGATGCTCGCTGAAAGATGAGACAACACATAATGCAGCAGGCTTTCCGCCAGCTCATCCTGCCAACCATTGTCACCCGCTGCGATCTCCTTTGCGAGGCCCCAGTGGCTTGCTCCGGCTGACGGACAGCTGCAGTCTTGATAAGTGTCGGCGTCGGGGAAAATAGTGTCCCGGAAGTCTGACTGAAGCCGACGCACTTGCGCTCGAATGTAGTGTCGAAGGTCTGGGTCGTCTGTCAAGCCCGTTAGATTCAGAAGAGCAGGGCACTGGCCCCGGTCAACCAATGTGGGGGGGCCGGAAGCCAGGAGTCTCTTTCGTCCTGAAATGGGAAACATGTTTGCAAAGAAGCGCAACAAGTGAGGTAGGCCACCCACTGCAGTGTTCCTGGGCATTAAACCTCTGACAGATCGTGTAGTAGGCCCAGTCTGTATCAAAATTCTGGTCCAGCCGTAATAAGTTATGTAGGTCTCTAACCAGTTTCTGGAAGTGTGGGCTGACGTGGTTCCACAGTCTTATACCATCCTAGGCATGCCATTTGTCTTTGTGCACGTACCGTAATAGCATCACAATGACATTAAATGGCCTTCATTATCATTTTAATTATTCCAAATTAGCTGGCTCGATTGTGTTTCCTGTCGGCCAAGGTCGTTGAACAAGTCCTTTTTTAACCTAATCGGCGGGTTAGACACCAAACAAAGCAGCCCTTTGACCCGTCTTTTTGCCGATGCTGCGGTTGGTTGCTTGTCGTCGTTATCATCAATCCAGAACACGGGTCAGCCTGCCTCATGGTATGTGGAGCCTTTACCCCACGATAGCCGTATCCTGCTAATGAGCTTTAGTTGATCGCATCGCGTATCCTGATCCCATACGCCCATTGTTATAGCCTTTCCAGCTCGCCTCAGCACTTGACTACAGCCCGGCGGTGATGGAGGGTCGGCAAGCATTTGCTTGTCAGCCAGCAAAGGAGGCGCCCTGGAACAAAGGAGCCAGAGAAGCACAACTAGCCCTCCGGATCGCGGCCGCTCGATGCAGCATCCAACAGCGCCCCCCGGCCTGTCCCAGCTGCAGCGGAACCCGAGGCGGAACGCCGAAAGCCGCTCCTCTATAAGACGGCCAGGCTACGCCCCGCTGGGCCCGGGCGACCGGGCACAGAGGAAACCTCAGGCCCCGCGGCCGCGGCGGCGGAGCAACCCGCGCTGTCCTCCTCGGAGTCATAGACCCGAGGGTTCACGCGGGGGGGGGGGCGTCTTCGCTTATCACAAGCCTGCTCTCACCTCCCCAAGACCGCCCGCGCAAATCTACATATGTACGGGAATAGAGGAAAGCGGACTAGATGGCACTGTAACTAGACCGAGGCCCGAGTGAGGTCTGTATCCTGTTAGTCTGAATAGCTATCTACAAATCTGATTTAAGCCAGTGAAGGCGCCGATTAGTCTGATGCGAATCCCAGATGCTCCTCCGGAGAAATACCTGAAAATTAAAATTAACGTCGCTCTCAGCCTTGCCTTCGGCGGGCGAGAGGAAGGGGAAGACGTAAACGCCCGTGTGCATCTCCTCGCCGCACATCAGGAAGACGTTGACAACTCAATTTTGGTCGACCTCAGTGCAGCTTTGAGCTACTAACAAAGTCGAAGCCGGTCTCCAGGGATGACTTGTGCTTGCCCCTGAGAGGATTGTTCACGACTGCGATCTAGTTTACTTCTTGATTCACACCAAGCTCCTTCATCCTTTTCTCAGCCCAGGCTCCCAGATCGCCAAAATAGTCCTCAGGATCGTCGCCGCGCCAGTCTCGCAGTGCGAACCAAAGGTGGCGGGCGTCCTTACCCGCTTGGCTAGAGCGCTTGTAGTCCGGTGCGTCGAGGAAGAGGGCCTGTAAATGATTGTTTAATCACACTTTATAATGCATTTAGCACGGCAACTATTCAAACGAAGAACGAACCTCAGGGTATAGCCTTGGCCATGTCGCGATTCGCTCCAGCTCGTCCGCGGTTGCGGTGCGAGGCAAGCAGGTCAAGGCGGGCGCCGCATCTTCACCAGCCACCAGATCGACGGTCACCGCCATCAACGGGTCGGACAGGATGGCTGGCACAATGCACCCGGTCTCCCAGTCGAACAAGGACGTCGCAAGAGGTTGGCTGTTCTCGTCCATTGCAATCGAGATGTTGTGAACGCCAAAGTCGCCGTGGTCGATGACGAAGCGGTATAAAAGGTTCTCGTCGTCGCCTGCGGGCATGATGTGTGGGATGAGGCGAAGGAGTGACTGCTTGGCCGCTGCGGCAACTGGACCGACCGTGTTGTGGTCATCCTCCCACCCAATCATGTCACCAATGCTCTTGATGGTTGCTTCGATCTTGGATGTAAAGAGGGTAATGCAGAACTCGCGAGTGGGAGCAACGGGAATGGGAAACGATGCCGGCTTTTGCTCAAAAAGGCGTTCGCGGAGCCAGGCAGAAGCGAACTCGGGCGGGACTTGGAATTTGTACAGCGATGCGCGGATGTGCGCTACCTGGGAAAGAAGACGAGACTAGGAGAGAGGTCAACATATGAAGCAAATGGCAGGATTGGTATAACGCCCGTACCTTCTGAGCTGGGCTGAGAGCACCCCACACGTTATTCTCTCCCTCGGCTCTTTGGAACACAAGCAAGCGCCGGCCGGCGATGTCCCTGGGACGATCAAGCTTAGGGCCTTCATGCTGCACGGGGACGCGATAATAAAGCAGACCGCTCCGACTGCAGGAGCTCATACACCTCAGTCTCAAAATTGACCTCGGGGACTTGCACATGAATCGGGAAACCCTCATAGTCAGGCATGTTGACGTCGCCGTGTGCTAAGCGTGCTACAACGTCCATTCCATCGGACAACTTGAGGTGGAATCCCTTTTGCCATCGACCTCATGTAAGCATCGAGTGTGTGATGGGATGAATGGTGCTCGACCACAACTTACATAGTTGTTAGAGCCGTTGGAAACGCATGGAATGTCAATCACCTGGGCACAGAGATTCTCCTCGATTTCATGAATGAGTAGATTTACGTCCCATGTGTCGTGGAACGGACTGTTACCACTGCGGACGAGGGTGAGTAGATGCCGGCCATCGAAGTCGCGGCCATCAGGCATCTTGGGCCAACAATCACGGAATGGCATGGCGAGAGATTTGACAAAAAGTAGATTGGTGATGAGTGATCAGGGTTAGACAGAAGAAAGTTGGTTGGCGCTGCTGATGTATATAAAGATCCAACCTAACAGTGGTGGTCCGTGCTCTCCCGCGCTTCGGCGAGTGCTCGTGGTCCTTACTGCACTTGCCATGGACCTTGAACTCCGGCTTTTCCCTGTCGAAGGCAAAGGCGACTGGGATGAACTTGTCCCGGTTGTAAGTCTCGCTATCGTTGCTATGAACGACAACGCTCGCATCGCCAATCTTCATTTCGGACCAGCTATGAGGGTGTCAATGCCACACAATTCTTCGCATCCATTGTTGGCAAGAATAAAGAGTAATTCTTGCACAAATTCAGCCGAGGGGGTGGAAGTGCCGGCCCTGGTAGGGTGTCAGTTGGACCATACGGCGAGAGTAAACCGAAGAGAGATTGCTCACAGAGCAGGGACGGCAGCGAACTCCATAGGAAGCACTTTGCCACCAGAAGTCATCCACGTCGTCGGAACGACCTTGTTTCCAAAGAAAACAATGTTCTTCATAAGAAGAAAATTATATAATTTCAAGATAGACATTAAAAATATTATTAATATAAATATAAGTAACGTGGTTTATCAGGTGGTGTCTGATATCAGGTGGTGTCCGATTTTT